>JAZBGY010001067.1:0-30190 GCA_037414755.1 Lydus trimaculatus | reverse complement strand
CATATTTCTAATATTGAAAACTGTTTTTTAGTTAATTATTCAATAAAATAATGATGTGGATTCAAATTCTTGATAAAAATTCGGTTGACAATATTGACAATAACAGCAAATCTAACCCTACTTTAAATAGTAATCAGATACCACGAGTTCCTACCCTGTTATCTGTTACTTAACCAACAAAACACTGATGAAACTAAAAAAAATAAACAAATAAATACATTTTATATGAATCTAAACAATAATCCACAGACCTTTTGCAGTTAAATACAAGTTTATAGAAAATATCTGTTCTAATAAACACGAGGCGGCTTGTTTACATCCACAAAAACTAGTTTTATGAATGAAAATGATAACGATTTCTTTTCAAAACGTTACTTTAGTTACAACCACTAATTAATTAATACAAATTAGATACAAAAAACCAAAAATCTTAATTATAAAACAAGGAAAAGACGGAAAAACATTTCTTCCCCCATTAAAGGCAATGCTAAATAAACCACACAATGTACTTTCAACGGGTTACAAGTTTCGCCACCCTGGCGCTGCGATCCTAAACTGAAATCCCAATAGCGCCGCGACCGATACATAATTAGAATGCAATGTTGCCAACCGTACTAGAATTACAGGATTTGTAAGATAATTATATACAACTTGATGTGCTAGAGAATTTCATACTACATAAAAGCTCCCAAAACAGTTGGCGACACTGCTAAAATGGTGATTTGGGTTTGGGACCTTCATCATTTCAGTAATGTATAGAGTTCATTGTTGGTAACTATAGTTATAACTGTGTGGTGTGTTTAATTTTTGACGTTTTACATTAACCCTACTTTTGCAGAAATATTTCAGTGCCAAATTCTTCCTTAATTATTTTAGAAATTGTAATAATACTCGTAAAAATGATGAAAAAACGACAAAAGTTGATTAAAACATCCATAAATTAATCTAATTTTATTTAATTATTGTTATTATATTGCAGATTAAAACAGACTTATTCAAAACATAGTGATAGTAACAGCAGTAATGGTAGTGGTGATGAAACAGAATTATTTGTACGTAACAAAACCGTAAAACGTGAAATTCCAACTGTTGATAAACTAATAGAGGATGGTGATACTTTACAATCATTAGCAATTCGTTATCATTGTACAGTAAGTGTTTAAAATTCATATACAATAGATTTATATCAATTTGTTATATTTTTATACGAAAATATAGATTGAAGATTTGAAAAGGCTCAACAGTATTCATAAAGAAAATGAAATTTTTGCTAAACGTACAATTAAAGTACCATATCGACCATTTAGTACAGCACTAGCTGGTGTACATCAAAGTGGTCGTAGTTCACCAGAAGAAACAACAAATACGAATGATAAAATCGATTGTGAAATACTCCAAGTTAAATTACATAATGATTTAGAGAAATTTCAAACAAATGAAGTCAATACGATCATTTTCAATAGTTCAATTATACCGAAAGACAGTGTAGAAGAAGTTGAAGTTATTGATGATGATTTTGATGAAGAAATCAATCTATTACCACAAGAGGAATATCGAGGAGTTGAAACAATTATTTCACGATTCAATTGTAGTGGTGTTGATGGTGATATCTCATTAAAAGCATTAATTCTATGTATAATTATTGTAATATTTGCAATACCATTAATTTATGTATTTTATATTGCTGAACATCTTGAACAATATAATCATCATCATCCTCATCACAATCATAGCTTATGATTACAATGATTTTATGAACGAAAAAATTATACTGTGAAACTATCTAGGATCGATCTGTTGTGATAAAATTTGTAGAAAGGTAGCTGAATCCTTGTAATTGAAATTTTATTTATTTTATAACGCTGCTAGTCTTAAGGGGAAATTACTTGTTATTTTATTATCAAGAAAAACTATTTTCGGAAAGTATTATCTGTTGTAGATTTTTATATAATATGTATGTGTGTTTGTATAAATAAGACAATAAAATTTATTGAAATTGCATTTATTTGTTTCATACACAAACAGAGATACATTATATTGGATTAAAATACATGGAAAAAAAATTATAAACGAAAACTAAACCTAAAAACATATTTGGTTGAATTAAACATTTGTTTTGCAGTTTCTTTTTATTCATTCAATTAAAATCACGGAACAATTATGAAAAAGAAAAAGTGAAAAAAACTAATTTGTACTGCATTGTTGTTCCCTGATATTGCAAAAAAAAAACACAAACAAAATATGAAAATTCTACAAAAGACACAAAATGCATTATTATTATTATTATTATCATTAAATTTTAGTACTATACATCAAAGTTATTTATTTTAATTTTTATTTTAATAGAGAAAAAACAGTTCAATTACACATTCATTATTTGATAATATTGATACAAAAATAAACAAGTGGCAGATTATGGAAGATCTGGTGTGAGGAATTAATTCTCTACCTACACCATATTCGATATTTTATTTTCCTCTTTCTTTTTACAGAAAAACTGTTTCTTTATAACAAAAATATTTATCGTGTTGAGTGTTTCTTTCGAAAATAAATGGCAACTTTGTTTGTTTACAGTTTACAAATTTTTTACTACCAAATGTTGTTTTTTTTTTCTTTTCAAATAAAATAATGCCCACAAAAGAGAAACTGGAATGTTCTAAATAAACAAAAATAATCCAAAAATTAAAGAAAAAAAGTTATGTAATTATTAGATTTTAACATAATAAAGATACGACTTATAAACTATTTTGTATAAACAACAGCGCACTGTCACTTATTTTTTGATATCTCCATCTTCTTATTTTAAACACTTGACAGGCATCATGATGATGATAATGATGAGTTAATTAATAACTACTGCGGGGTGCATTATTGTGGACACTGAAAAAAATAAAACAATAATAAAATTAAATCAATTTCTTATTCAACAAAAATCATTTCTTAATTAATACACAATAATTAGTTATAATTAAATGTTTATGTTGTAAAGCATGCAGTTAGAAATGAAATAACATTAATTTTCATACCCATTGTTTTTTTTTTGTTATGAAAGAAATGGTAGGTAGACAACATTCTCCCCATGAAGAAGTGATTTAAAGCAGCTTTGTGGGATGATTAGTGATTCCTTGTTACATAAAATTTAGAACAACAAAATCACTAGTCTTCCACACAACACCACCTCTTTTGTTTTATTTTATTTAATCTTTTTTTTTAGAAAAAAAAAACAAACAGAACAAATCGGTTAGTTTAAAAATCATCACACCACCATAATTAGTCATTGTTGGAATATTTCTTGACAATATTTTACAAAATTATCCATGAAATGAATCCACAACATTCAATTCATTATTGTAATGAAGCTGCTATAAAAACAATTACTAGCAAAAATAAAGCAAGCAGTTTTTCTACATGTATATCAATAGCTCAAGTTATTATGTAATCAATTAATTATTTTTAAAAAAAAAACCATCACCGTAATCAATAAAACACACATTTCTCAAAATATATATTTACCTTTGTTGTAATAAGTATTGTGCCATTTGTATTTGATTTGGTGTACCAGTTATTGTAATAATGCGATCATTAGATCCCGGTAATGGCTCATCGATTGTTATACCGGCACCAGAATCTTGACGAATTTTCCGGATACGTCCACCACCTTTGCCAATTATAGCACCAGCCAGCTATCAAAAACAAAGAAATAATAGTAAATATAGTTATTATTATTTTTTTTGAAGTCATTGAAAAACTTACATCTTTTGGAATTGTTACTTGAGTTGTTGTTTTATTACCACCACCGGCAACATTTCCAACATTACTACCACCTGGATTTTGTGGTCCACCACCACCTCCACCGAGATTTCCACCCATTCCAGTTGGTCCTCCACCATTACCTGTCATCGGCCCTTGATTCATATTATTTGGTGGTGGTGGCATCATATTCGGTGGTGGATGATTCATCATTTGATTACCACTTGGTGGTGGTGGCGGACCACCCCAACCATTTCTTTCAAATGGTGGTGGTGGACCACCATTCATCGGTGGACGGCCACCACCCATATTACCACCATAATTACCACCGCCGCCTCGTTGTGGCATACCACCACCGCCACCGCCTCCACTACTATTACCACCACCACCCATTGGACGATCATTATAACTGTAATAACTTTAGTAAAAATAATTTCGATTAAAATTTGTTCTGATTTTTAAAATCAATATTATTATTATTTTTTTAAATCTAATTCCAAAGTTTCCTTTGAGACGAACTAAATATGAATAGAATTAATTGAAATCAAACTATAATATGTGGTGGGTGTAAGTTGGTTGCTGCTTTCAATGCTACATGCATCGATTTCCGTGATATAACGTATATTCCGGTGTTAATTTACAAAACAGTTTCCAAGAGTGCTACCGTTATTTATTAATGATTTTCCTTTAAATCATTTACGTCTAAAGAACTACTGAACTATAAACTTTCCAAAGCTGATTACAATTTATCATTCAAATGAAATTCAAAGTTCTTGTTACGAGATAGGTGATTTTATTATTTGTTTTTTTGATTAAAAAAAATATGTTTGTTTCATGTATTTCTGAATCTGTTACTATTTTCATTGGATGCCAAATTATAATTCCGTTCGCCAATTAATCAATCTATTATTGTTTTTTTTTTTTTATATTCCAAGGACTCGCTCTTGAAAAACATATCCAATATATGTATGTATAGATAGATCAGAAAATTGCTCAATAAACCAACTTTGTTAAATTATTACTTTGTTTTTCTTACAAAATAAATAGTAATTTTATACAAAATTTGTCAAGTTAAATTGAAATTTTCCTCTCTACATATAACGACAATGAGATCCTCATTTATTACAAACAATATAAACTGGAAACTTTCCAAAAACGACAGAATAAAATAAGGTTGACTTACTTCATCGGAGGTGGTCCACCACCACCTCCACCTCCACCACCTCCACCACGTTGTGGCGGTGGCATTGGTGGTCCACGATTATTAAATCGTCCCGGTCCATCTCTGTAACCATTACGGCCACCGCCGCCGCCACCACCTCCACCTCTGGGACCACCGCTATTACCATGGCCACCCATATTTCCGCCACGTCGATCATTACCTGAATTACCCCAACCACCATATTCATCTGCATAATAATCATCATAATTATGTGGATCATAATTATTTACAATTCCTTTAATTGGATTCTGGAAGATTATTAAAAAAAAATAAACAAATAATAATAATAATAATCATGATGATAATAAAAGCAAATCTCTTACAGCTTTTGTAAGAGCAACAACTTCACGGATGCTGTTGATACATTTATCTGGCTCACCGACTATCTGTATTATACGATCAGTACTTTGTGGAGCTAAATTGGAGAAAATCTTGATACGTGCACCGGTTTTCTGTAAAAAATAAAAAAATCAACTCTTTAATTTTTCTTGAGTAAAAATCTTGTAGAATATTTCTCTTAAACATACACACACACAACATTCATCTTAATTCTACCAATATCCGAAAAGTAAACAACAAACACACATATAGACATTTCACGTTTTCCGATTACCAAACTCTTTCAAACCTCTAAGGATTAGTCTGACTGACTGGAGAAGACTTTAAATGACGTAAAACCAATATAATTAAGCCGAATATAAAAGAAGAATATAACCTTCCTATGTCTCTCCCTCCTCACTCGTTCTTCCAGAAGAATGTTTTAAATGGATTGAGATGGATATATAAAAAAAAAAAATGTAAAAATCCAACTAAGATAGGAAAGAGAAGACTTCAATTTGGACTGACAGCTGTAATCTAATACATTCAATATATTGTACAGTGAAGCAATTTTCACAGCTTTATACACCATATTTCCCTCCTATTTCTTTTTAAGTGAATTTTCAATAAAACGCTTCGAGTACATGGAAGATTCACACTATATTAATTCAACGCAACAAACATATAATCAACTGTCGGGTCTGTCTCTCTATCTAACAATAAGATAAATTGAAATTGAATTGAACCATTAGTATTGCACCTTGATATGTAAACAAATTATAATATTAAGAAAATATCTTACTGTTTTTCATATGTAGTTAAAGATATGGAGATGAAAGTTGTTCAATATACCCTCCTCAACATTATGAAGTGGTGAGAAGAAATGTTTAGAAAAATAAAAAGAAACATTTAAAACAACAAAACACTTTCATGCTTCATTTAATGTTCAAACAACTGCTTTTCAATTTGAAACAAAACAAACAACAATCAGTAAAGAATGGAACGATAATTAAAAAGACAAACTATCGTTTCAAGTGTAACATCTCAAGAGAACCAACAAAAAACAGATAAATGTGAAATCAACTTGACATAAACACACCACCATCACTTATACCACTACCACTATTAAAAGATAGAAGAAAAAAAAGAAACAAAAACAACCGCAGACCACACATGACACATGAAACAGACCGTGAACTGGAACAGGACGCACCCAGGACAATTTCTATATGTTGACGATGATAAAATTTATAAACTGGGAAAATACAGTAAGTAAAAACTTCAAAATATAAATGCAAATTATTCAAGTTTTGTGTTATCATCATTTATTCGAATCTAGATTAGAATACATTTCCATTACAATAATTTCAATTTTATTACTTTAAAAAAGATGTATTGTTAATTAATTTCATTTGAAAATTATGTAAAAAAATATTGTGACGTAGTTTTTTTGCTGTGTCTTTGAAAAATTGTAATAAAATGCAGAAGAGTTTAGAATAATTTAAGTAGGTGCAGTTTCCCTCCTGCCGGCGGAAAATTATTATCCAAAGCATGTTTCAATTGCACAACTGACACCTGTGCGCCCTTATTTATTACAACTGTGTCACTGCAACATTATTCTTGTAATTTTACATCGATCTACATGAAGACATTTGTTTCAATGTCTTGTTTCTTTTTTTTAACGTTCTACAATTATTAACAATAAAATTAAATTTGAAATGTATTCCCTCCCCCTTCCCCATTTATATATTCCATCTTTTTTCGGAATCAATAATAACAATAACATCGTTGTTGTTGTCGCCCTCGTCGTCACACACGATTTCGAAAAGTCAAGGACTGATAAAAACGACTGAAGGTGTATATCGTTCCTATCATCATCTCTATATAACGACTACTACTACTACTACTATTGTTTAAACTAAACGTTATGAATCCTTGTGCTATTACTAGCAAAAGCAAGCAAGCGCCCGCAGCTGGTATTGATTTGGGGGGCTCTATGCTCTGCTTTTGGTGCTGCTGTTTATCGTCGATGGTAGTCGACGCGCCGGCCTGACTCCACACGCAATAGAAACACAAACCGCGCGCGTCGCCGTCGTCTTCGTCATCTACCTGGCTCACCTGCTGTCTGTTAGAAATTATTATAATAACAAACAACATTTCAATATATTTTAAAAGACTGACTAATTAATTAGCTAAATACCAATAATTTTCAATGATATTTTTTAAGTTTTACAAGCAAACTAAAGACTTTTGTTGAAAAGTTAAAATTTTCTAAATTCCTTCTAAAGAGGAAAAAGTATTATAAATTGGCGGTGATGTATCATAGCCTGTCATAGTCTCGCCCCCTGTGAAGAATTTTGCATAGTTTAGGATATTCTCCAGAGGAACTTAGTCCATAAAACTACCCCTTGATGTATATATAGATTTAGAAACATAGAAGCATTATTTTTGCATTTATATACATAACCCAATCGTAACTCTATTTGTTACTTACAATATGGAGCTTTATAAATAAAGACGATATCTAGAAAATTCCGATTGTAATTAAACAACATTCCATCCCCTATTTCCTATATTCGCCTTTATAAAACCGAAAACAGTGTCGTCTTTACATAATTATAAAGCGTTAAATTTTGCCTGCTGTGGGAGTAATTAATACGAAAGCTCCTACCTACTAGATACCTTTTGTTCATATAAAAGTTCGATGTAATAGTGGTGTGTTGGTGTTGGTGGTAGGTAGAGCATGCTAGCGGTTAGATGAATCTATATAGAAACTTTATGATAAACATGAATGTGAAAGAGGAAATACTCTGAAATGAGAGGTAGGAATAGAGAAGAATATAAGGAGAACTTCTCAATTCTGTGGGAATACCTATATTAGGAACACTAGTAGTAGTAGTAATACTGAAAAGCTTCCTGACTATATCTGTATCAAATATAAATGCTGATATAAATTGGCACTTTTATATTCACTCTTTGAATCTAGCAATATGTTTACGAGTTGAGAATTTGGTTATTAAAATTCCACTGAAGCACAAAGCTAAACTATCCTCCCTCCCATGTTCAATCTGTATATGTATTTCTGAAACTTTAATTACACTTCTCTACAATAAAATAAAACTATATCGAAATAACGGAAGCTTGCAGAGAATCGTAATTGTTGTTGAGGAAATGTAAATAAGAGAAACGAGATAAAAAATTCCATCAATCAACAGGATGTGGATATAAGGTTGTCTATATTTACAAAAATACTGAACATTCCAAAACAAATGCTGAAAATTTTTTAGGAATTCCAGAAAAATTATCGTATGTTTGTTGACTTTTATTGTTAATGGAAAAATTTCAAAGATTCCAATGAAATTTCAAAGATGGAATGACGTCCTGAATATATTTTTCTCAGATCGGAAATTAATGGATCTTTAGAGATTATGGAAAATTATAACTTTTCACATTATAACAAAAAATAATAATAAGAGAACCGCCGTTTTTCTTTCAAATCACTTGCAATATTTCAAAGTTTGTTTCAAACTAATAAAACCATTTCCATTTTAAATTAATTGGTCGTTTATTGATTTGTATTTATATTTTTCCTCACTTTGTTAGAAAGTTAATGGGCGGCAGGGGGAGAGAGATAGACAGAGAAAGAGAATAAAATAAGGGGTTATCAGTTATCAGGCATCAGTGGTGACAATAATGAAGTTTCAAATTAATTGCTCGATAAAAATGTACAGTTTGAAATAAAACTTTACAAAACTGAAATTGAAAAAGTCCTTTTCCATTTTATAGTTGAATGATAAAATAATACGTGCAACAGTTATTCCACATTTAGGCGAATTATTAAATTATTACAAACAGAACCGAATGGTAAGTTCATAATAAAATTAACATTGTTGTTGTTATTGTTATTTCAACATTATATAAATAGAAAATAAATAACAAACAGGTAATTTGACACCAATTTTTAGGGAACGTGAAATATTATATTTTCTATACATATATAGGTACCTATTCACCCTTCTGAAACGAACTTGATAAAATAGTTTTATCGATCGTACGTACACATTCAACAACTCATCCAACAAAAAGAAACCAAACAAGAAAAGTAAGAACATTTTACATAAGGAGAAAAACCTCATCAAAACAAAAACAAAAAAAAAGTGTAACGCACAAATTTTATTTTTTAATGAATATTAAATTGCCTTTAAAAAGAACTTTTTTTGATTACTTTCAAGCAAATGCATAATACAGTACTGCATTTATGTATATTAGATGATTTTCTTATTAAAAACTTTTGCGTCTTTTAATTATTTTTTTTTAATTTTAAATTAACATAAATCAACTTACCTCGCGCAGCTCTTTGATTTTATATCCAGACTTTCCAATGACACATCCAGCTTGACTCTGATGTACCATCATACGCAAATCCAATTCATTTCCGTTCACTCTACTGCCATTCTAAAAATAAGTTAAACATTAATAATAAATATCAATCAATATATTAGATATTGAAATTGAGAAAATAATCTCAAATATTAAAAGAGAAAATTCAATATTGAATAATCGTGGAAAAAGGATAAGACAACAATAGAAAATCTATACGAGAATCAAGGATGTTTGTGAATAGTGTGAGACAAGTTGGTTGTTTAACATCCGGTATCAAATTGTTTGAATAACTGTAGAGGAAATTAAAGGTCTTGTCTTTACATTTAATGCTCATTTTCTATTGCATCGGATATTGAATGAACAAATATTGAAAACATTTTTCATGCTTGCCTCTACAAAACAAAAAAAAAATATGTTTACTAAAATTTGTCATGTACATGATACGTACATACAAGCTATCTGAGTGTAGTCACATTCTTCCATCATTTACTACAGATACAAGAACAACAACAACAACAACAGAAAAAACAACAAACAAACAACCGAAAAGTGAACATGATGGAAACGGAAAATAACAAAGGACCATCATTCTGAATTATATATAAGCACAGGAGAAATCCATTTCTCAAAATGCTACATCATTTATTCAGTATTAGTGGTAATGATTGAATATAAAGATCTGTTGGACCAAAAAGAAGAATAAGAAAGAAAGAGTGAAGGTTTAAAGTGTATACGTTGTGCCAACATTCAAGATTTCTCAAATTTATATTGAATTAAGACTTTTACAAACAAAAATTGTTTTTCACAAATATTGGAAATTTACAATCCTACGAAAATCAAAGACCACTCATGGCTGAATTAAACTTTTAAGACTTGAAAAACAAAGCAATAAGCTAATATGACGTACTATCAAAAATAAAGGATAACAAGTTCCTAAATACGATTTCATACGAACGAATAATTAATTTTGTAGGATTATTTGCGTCATTGGGAAATAGTTGTGACTTTTCGTTCTTGGAAAGTATATCGTGCCATCGACTAACACACGAAGTCTATTAAAAGCTAAATAATATAATATGGACAATGTAGATAATACCTATATGTATAGTATACAGATATAAACACGATAGTCGGTAATCAAATGCCACATCAATATATTATAGAGAAATTGGAATAAAACACACGATGCGAGTTGGGTAAACTATTTGAAAAATTTATATTCACAGAAAACGATTAAAGATTAACAAAAACACACACAAAATATTCTGAAATTTAACAATTTATTCCATAAATCTTAAAAATAACATCACACTCACCTCCTCCAAGTTGGGAACTACATCTTTAACGATACTGCAAATAGTGTCCAAGTCCGATGACAACGTCAACATCCTGTAAACAAAAACTAGTTAATTTAAATTTACCAAAACTATTGAAAAAGTAAAAAATCAAAAGAAAAAAGAAAAATTGAAGAAAAAAAAACTGAAAAATGTTCTCTTTACATTTGGATTTTGAAAGGAAGCAAAAACCTACATTGAAGTATTGATGAAGTTTAACAAATTTTTGAAGGGAAAAAAATACACAACAGTAAGGAGTTTATAGAACTTTCGAATAAAGGTAATAAGAAAAGAAGAAAATTCAATGGTGATCAATTTCCAAACTAAACACAATAAGAAATGGTCAAAATAGAACCACTTCTTCGTCTTCTTCTAGAACGAAATGGATCATTGATTAGAAAGATTTAAAATACGATCAAAATTTTGATAATATAAGAAAAAGGATAGAAACTATGAAATGAAGACATATTTTTTTTATTTTTAAAAAGGGAGTATATGGATTAAATAGATCAACAGTTGACGGAGATAGGTAGTTTTTTTTTTGTGAAGGATAAATCATAAAGGTCCTGTTGTTTATGTAATCTTATGTTTCCCTCTCTTTGGTTCTCACTGTCTGTTTCTCTTGTGTTTCACACATAACAATTAAGGCCTATAAGTTTGGTTTAAAAAAAAAAAAACAAATTACATAATTTTGAGATCATAAATAAATATGTTAAATATGTGTATATTGTACCTGTATAGAGAAAAAAAATTTAGGGACCTGTAAAAAATTTAGATTAGAACATATTAATGGCCTCAACCTAAGGCAAAGCGTATTATTATTATCATAGTACGCCAAAAGGTTAGAGGGTCCTTCTTGCTCATATATGTATATAAATATAAAATAAAAAACAAAAAAAACAAAAATATGTATATTACAGTAAAATCGCCACCTAGCGGAGACAAAGCCGGTTGGTTGCACCACTATATTGTTAGAATTAAAAATTAATATTAAATTCAAGAAAATTTAATTTTTTATAATAATAATAATAATAAAAGATAATACATAAAAAATGTGTTATCAAAGCATCAATTAATAATTATTTATTAAAACAACAGAAACAAAGCTCTACATATAAGGCTAAGAACCTGTCATGTAGAACTTAATTTCAATCTCTTTACAATTCTACCTTCAATATTACTATAATACCACATTTTCTTCTTCCATTTTTAAATTATTTTTAATGATAATAGAATATAAAAGAGATTGAATTGTTTATTGTTTAACTCTTTTTTTTAAAAAAAAGAATGACTGTTATTTAAATTATGCATGTTTTTTTATAAGGATTTTGTTTTTGGCAGTGCAACCAGATCCGGAGTGAGCACAACTAAATAGAGAGTTTGAATAATTTTACCGTTCAGGGCCCGGGCAATCAGGGACAGTTATCGAGGCTTTGTACTGTTGTTGTTTGTTTCATTTCATTCGTTGTGGCAAAATTGGCATTGGCGGGCGGGCAGGTGGTCATTGGTGGACACGGGTGGCACAGCCGAGGGACAGAAGACAATTAGTTAACATAACATAGTCTGATTACTTGATTGATAAATTATATATTTGAAAGCTGCAATCTCAAAACTAGTAATAGACATATGGGCAGACACTATTATATTTTTAGTAATAATTTGTTTTGTTTTTAAATTATTATCCTTTGAGACGAATTGTTTAAAATTAAATTTTAAAATAATACATACAACCAATTTTAATAACACTAACACTAATAATAATATTAATATTTGTCTAAATAGTATATACATATTAAAGATTTTTTTTTTTTGGAAAAAACGAAAAACAAAAACAAAATAATAACAATAAGCAGAGTTGCGCCAATTTTATGTTGTTATAAAAATGTATACAATGCACAAATTAATAGATTAACTATCTAGTTTGGTTAAAATTAAAATACAATTTCAGTTTAAATTAAAATGGGCAACCCTACCTCTATATATATATATATATTACAAACTGATATTCAACATTTTTGTATTTTTTTTTTATTACTATTATTGAATTAAAATCAAGCCAAAACATAAATCAATATATTGTAATTAACATTTCACAAACATTCAACAATAACAGTAACAAAAAAAAAACTTTAGTTCATCCCTAAAATTAATTGATGGAAGGTAAAAACTTTTGATTTTTTTATTTTTATTTTTTATTTAATAAAATCTAATAGTGTTAAACTTATTTTCTCATCATCTGCTATTTATGGTGGGTGTATAATACAATATTATTATCGAAGGGGATATTGCAAATCTGTGTATGGTGTGTATGTATGGTCCAGGATATTATAAATATTTACAAAACTTTAAAAACAAACATATATATGTATATGGAAGCTTTTATATGAAATATTAGCCAAGTTAATAATTTAATTAGCTTTGCTTTGGCTTGGTGTTAAAGCACTAAAAATACCCCTTCATTTATGTTTTTTTTTTGGCAATGTTAAAAAAAGTGTCACCCATTCAACAATTATACTTTAGTTGTTACTTTAAATAAAAAAAATATTAAAATTAAAAAATAACAATAATAATAGTGTTGTATTAAGAAAATGTGTGTATTATCAAAGCTATGATGATGATTTCCAGAAATTGTATTAAAAATAAAACTAAACCAATAATTAATTATGAATTAAATTAAAAATAGAATAAATTTGGAAAACACCAACTTTAGATTTGATAATACTTTAATTTATACTGACCTGGCTTCTCAACTTCGATATGTTTTGGCCACCCTTACCAATGATGGAACCTGCAACCTACAAAAAGAAGAAAAACACACGAAAAATAATTAATTTAGTTTTTCCTCATACAAAATAATTACTACAACTTGATAGAAAAAACTTCCAACAGATTTATCACTGTCAGTCGTTATCATCTTATCTAATTCTTCATATTTCCTTAAATATAAATTGGGAAAAATCTTCTTCAAATTAATGTTCTTCAATAAACATTAAATAGATGTTTGTCAATAAAAATAATAATAATAATAATAATAGCTGTGGTGTTTTTAATACTTATACAAATCAAATTGTTAAAATAATGTGCGAAGCCGGAAAAGGGAATTACCAAGATAGCTTCTAGCACAAGGCAGATGTCGCCACAGGCATATACAACCCCTTGTCTGTATCACATACAATGTGGTACTGTAGAAGGGAAAAAAAATTTAACATACTAGGGGTGGATCGAATCAAACACGAGACCTTTTCTTTATCATATACATACATACATATATATAGCATGTCGCAAGAACGTTATTTTCCCCCTTTAGTCAAGATATTGTATATATTATTATTTTTGCAATTTTGTACGACTTTCTTATTTGTTTATTACATATTTCTCTTTTGGCGGATTTCATATGCTAGTGAGGGGATGTATAGAAGAAAAGATCACGCAATGCAATTTTTCAAATAAAATAATAATTATAATAATAACAACATTAGTGAAACTGTTCTTCTTCATCAATTTCATTAGAACACACTAATTACTAAAATTACTTTGTAAATAGATCCTCAAATATACTATAATATAACAACAACTCCTTTCCGTATCAAGTTGAATTTAGGGGTGTGTTGGAGAGAGAGGGAAAATAAAGTTAAGAACTTATCAAGGTTTCAAGCACCCAAAAAAGAAATAATAATCTACTGTATTATCATTTCTTTTCTTTCTTTTTTTTTTTTGGTGTTATCGTTAGTAGTTTCTTTGTAAAGAATTGATTTCACTTTCTTATTTCCTCAATTTATAAACCAAGCAACTTTAACTGTGAGTTTTCTCTTATTGTTAGTTTCTCCATATTCCTGTAATGTTATCGAAACTCTTCTAGAAAGATACATTACAAATGGACATTTCTGCTTTTTTTTTGTAATAATTACGCAAAATCAAGTTTCTCTCATCAATAACAGAATATCACGTTTTTTATCCTCTTCTAACTGGTGAAAAATTATTTACTTTTTGTTCAAATAGCATATAGCAGGTATTAATATCTAAACAATCATTGTCGTGAGATTGATAAATCTATACTATGTCTTAACATAAAGTTCACTGTCTCACTCTTCCTAGGTCAATAAACTTAAAACCAGGAAATAATCTCTAAGGTGGCATTTTTTAAAATAAATATGTTTATTCTAAACGTACACAATAAGTGCTGGTAGCATCATATTTGCAATAAAATACGATTCTAAAAATGATGGCTTGCATAATAAAAAAGTAGTCATAATTGAAAAAACAAAATAAAACTTCATTTCAAACATTGTCGTATACGAAATCGTACATATTTGGAAACTAGCTGAATTTGGCAGTAATTAGCCCCCTCTCTCTCCACATGTTCAATAAACACAAGAATTTGATTCATATCCGGTTGTTTTTAAGCTGTCGTTAAGGTCGAATATGCAAAAACGACTTCGATTAAATCTGTTCATTTATGTTCAAAAATATTCTAAAGTTTGATTAAAGTTTTAGTGGATCAACAATAGTGTTATGCATATTACTGATTAACATCAATATAAAACACAGAAAGAAGATCGATCTTATCTATTTGATTACCTATAATAAGTATATGTGTGCAACTGTCTGTATCATGGGATTTAATATGAAAACAAATAATTGAAATTGTCACTTACCTTGCTTGGGATAAGTAAACGTATTTCCTCATCACCACGTCGTGATCGTTTCTGTGGGGATCCCACATCACCGTCAGCTTCCCGCTTCATAGCTACTTTGTTGGCCTGCAACAAACAAACAATAAAATCAAATTTTATATTTAATCGAAATAATTTCATAAAATCATTATACTATCATTGAAACATCTGCGATCTTTGAACACGTTTTTTTTGTTTTGTTTAGATGTAATTATAAATTGTAATTATAGAATTTCCCCTAATATGTAATATAGCCTTCTCATGTCAACACAATAAAATTCATTTCATTTTAAATTACTGGTCTATTTCCATTAAATTCATCTAATTTACAACAACACACTATCAAGGTCTTCAAATAATATTAAATATTAATTTTTTTAAATATTCTTAAATATATAATTATCATAATCGTATAAAAACGAATTAAAATTACTTCCTACAATAAAAACACAACACTTGTATAAATGTTTGCGTTTGAAATTAAACATTTATATAGCTGGAATAACAAATACTTGAAGAAAAAAAAAATCTGCCTTGGAAAAGTTCCAATTGAACAATCTGATTAATTCTAGTTGAAACACAATAAGGAGCAAGTCTGCTGAAGCGTACAATTGTAATACACCTCCCTCTTCTAACCCTCAAAATGATGCCACCAGATTTGTTTTGTTTAATCTAATAATAAAACAATTTTACATCTCAAAAATTAATGATCAAAACGGTTGGTTAGTGGTATTTTTTATTATTAGATTAGATTCTTCCTAAATTGGTGGATTATATTTTGTTTTTGTTTTTTTAAGTTCCTTGATGGAGGCGTCTATATAGATTACAAGGACAAGGTCCGTGTATATACATTTAGATTTGTACAATATGAAATAATAATAATAATAATAAAAAAAATTGTGTGTAGCCTCTACTTGCTTCATTAATATTAATGAACCAACAAACGAAAAAGGAATATAGCTAGAGGCGACTCGCATAAGTTGTGACGGCGGCGATGGTAGCTAAAACCTGCGACGACGACGACGTCGTCAATGACGATATGTGTAACTAACGACGACGGTGTGGCAAGTAGGAGAGAAAAAAAACCAACAAAAACGATCTATTCGCATGTAGAACGAACAACTTTACCTTCAACAAGTTGAAATCAGACAAGACAAAACAAAAATGATCATCACTATTATTATTATTATTGGTTTTGAATAAATTAAATAAATAAATATTAAACCTACACAATAGAATATAAAATAGATCTAATAAAAAGAATGCGATTATTACACAATACACTTGTTGACTTCCTGAAAATGTTTTAAAGCACCAAATTTTGTAATAATCTCGTAGGCGGTAGAGGATTAATGAATAGGAAAGAATGTTTAACACAAGGCTTTTTTATTTTGTTTGTAAACAAACAAACAAATGGGATAAAATAAAAAATCGATAGATTTCTTGATATTAAATTTGATTACAAAATATCGAAATTTATTCTTCTTTTCCTGTTTCATTTGCCAAATTCAATATGTACCTACATATATAACGTAATGTAAACAAGATGCAGATATATATGATGAAATTGATATTGAATTTATTATCGTATAGAAGCGGATATAGGTACATATACTACATATAACAATTTTATACAATATTAATATGCATTTTTATAAAGTCAATAAATGTATTTATTTATTTATTTTTTCACCACCATGGGCGGCTAGTTATAAACAAATATCAACCAAAAATATACTTTGGATTATAAAAATATTCCACAAAAGAACTGAAATAACCTGAGGTAAGATTTTTAAAATACCAACTTGTTCAAAGTTAACTCAACCCAATATATGACCATCCTATCCTTTTTCCAAAGTTGAAGAACAAATGTAATAGAGATGAATAATAAATAAATCTGCTACTATTAAAAGAAACCCTAAAAATATCCATAAATTTTCCGACAAAATATGAAATTTCTCCTCCAAAAACAATAAAACAGAGAATACCAGTAATACCAGTAAAATGTAATTGGATGACAATAGTACACAATAATTAGGTAGATTACTTTTATTATAGTTTAATTAATAGAAAAACAAATACTACAGATAATTAACATTTGAGAATAATGTTAGATAACAATCAAGACCTCCACGCCCATTATTTATAAATAAACAATTATACGCAACATTGGCTCTTACTTTTTTTTTTATTCTTCTTCGCGAAATATTATAACAAGATCTATCTTTTGTATTCAAGCAACAACAAAAAAACCAAGGTCTGATTTTATTCAATGTCGAATTCCATAGATATGAAGATTTTATTCTCATTATAAATTATTCAAAGAATTTGAATATGATCACCAGCCAGATGGTTGCATCAGAAGGTTGTTTCATAAAAAAAATATATGTAATTTAAAAAAAATGATGAAAACTCCTCTCACTTTGAATAAACGAAATTGATTTCTTTGCAATTTTGTGATAAAAATCAAAGTCATTTATTAAATTCTCAAGGTTCAGAAAGAGTTCACTGTGTCTGGCCGAACTATATATGCAACAATAACAGCAGCAGCAGCAGCAGGGTAGGTAATCGACCGAAATTTTCGAATTTAATTAAAAAAACCTGTTGAATAAGTCAATTTTAAAATTATCGTATTTGAAATGAAGAAAAGTCAAATTGCTTTTAATTTACCAGTTTCTATTAAAAAGATATAAATGCTGCTACTTTCAAACTACTATTTACGACATTAACATATAATTTTAATAATATTTTAATTTCTAATTAGTTGATGATCCAATTACATGTTAACAATTAATCAGTATTAAAGTTAATGGGAAATTGCAAAAAGCTATATTATTACTAAATGATTATTGGTTATTTTTGCTGTCAATGTTGTAACAATAAATAAAAAAACAATTGATGGAAGTACGCTTCACTCAACTTAAACTTATTTTAAATATTTGAGAGTAGAAATCTGGAAAAATCTTTGTTTCAACTTGATAGACATAAGAAAAATTTAAGATCAATTGCTCTTTCGCTTCCCTCTTTTGTCTATTTAGTGTTGTGTTTCTTCTCCTACTTCTTTTAACAAATATTTTGCATAAAATATTTACGTTCGTTATTGTTGCAAACAAAACGAAGAGGAGAAAAATACTTAACTTTATATTCTCCAACAGACTGATTAATATAAACAGAGAGAGAGAGAGAGAGAGAGAGATTATATACCTATTTTTTAAAACATAAGCTCTATAAAGCTCTTCTCTAACAACTTTATGCATCATCATCTCCCCTCCCTTAATTGAAACAATAATGAATAGAACGAACCAACCTCCTCTTTGTTAGATTAAATTCTATCAACCATCTTATTATTCAAGGGATTTTAAGTGATTTCAATTGATTTCATGTCTGTGTTAACTGACCTATCAACACCAACTATCGTACCAGAAACAGGCACCCTCATTAAATAACATAACCATATCATCTCTCCTATCATTTCCTTTGACAGATTAAGAGAAATTGAATTTCAACTATAATTCTTCTAAAAGAGGGACACACAACAATCTAAATCTATTGGCATTTTATAAAAATTTATTTTTTTCGCAACACTGCTAGCAACAAGAACCGAAAAAAAAATTAAAAATAAACTTGATGAATCAACAGAATTTGTAGCAAAAATTACAAATAACAAAAACAAAACTTCCACATACATATAGTTATAGTACAATATTTTCTCTGACTCATATAAATATGATATCTAATTAGCAATAATTAATTACTTACAAGCAAATTAAATTAACAAAAATCATTAATTTAATTTATTTTAATAAAAAAAAAACTATTTTGTGATAATCGATAATTTTTAGAAATTTGAAATTAACACCTTTTTAAGAATAAAACAACACAAAATCTGTTGTTTATTGGTAAAATTATTTTACATTAGGAATCAATTTGTTGTTTACTAAAGAAGTAAAAGTAGCTAGACGACCATCAAGAAGGAAAAGGTCAAAAATTACCCAATAGAAGTTTATCAATTGTGATAATGAAATCATCAACTAAATTTATCGTTAAAAAATATTAGAAACACGCCTTTTATTATTTATTTATTTATTTGTTTAAATAAAACTGTTAGTCAATATTGAACCTAGTCGATAATACAGAAGAAAATCATTGGAAGAAATAACACCAAAAACAAAGAAATCATAAAATTATTGAAACGTAAATTTACAGAGACTAGATACACATATACTACCATTGTATATTTCTTTGGTTGGTACTATTTTATAAAATAAAATTGTATTTATGTTTTATCGATAAAAGAAGAAAATAACAAAAGGAAAACCTGATTGAACTCTTTCGAGACAATTTTTCATAAATTATTTTGTAGGTGTGTTTTTTTTTGTTGTCTACTAATTCAAGAATCTTATGATTTTATTTCATAGATTATAAATCAAATTTTTGATATTTTTATGTCAGATCAATAGCAGACAGATGGAAGAAATATTTATTTCTAAATTCATTATTCATGTTCCAGCCTTGCAAAAATTGTTCGGTTGGATATACAGTAATGTTTTTCCTAACTATGGTCAATCATTAAAATTGATCAGTTGAAGAGAGGAGCTTTTGTAAATATCTCAAAAATAAAAAAAAAATAAACTACAAACAAAATCTGTTAAATATGATTAAAGTTGCGATAAATTAGAGTGGGAAAATTAAACAATAAATAGGAATTTGATTGAATTGCCTCATATCATCTTAAATAAAAAACAACTTCAACTTCAAACAATATTTTAGAAAATGATTTCATCGCATTGGCAGTAACAAAGTCCTATTTTCAAATAAGAGTATTGTTGCTACTAAATACATTGGTATTCAGTAATGTTTTACGAACTTGATTCAAAATTATCTTTGAATCATCATCGTCTAATTGTAGGTACCTATGTAAGAAGTGTGCAAATAAAATTAACTCATGATATGCCAAAAATAATAATAAAACTTTGTATTGTAGGTAGATTCCATTTATAAAAATATCGAAAAAATTTAATAAAAACCTAGGAGACAGAAGTATTTTCTCATCACCTTTTAAATAAGAATGTAGGTCGGTTGTCAAGCCATTTTCACCTATGTTTTTATCACACACAATAGATAACATACAATATATGTGTGTATAGTAGAATAGATAGATGGGGAAGTAAGGTTCATTGGTGCCTATCGATTTGACAATTTAAATCAATTGGAAATACCTCGAGAAATTACCTAGAAACTTTATTCTAAATCAATAAACTCCCTCATCCAGATTACAAATGATTTTAAAACACAAGAATACAAATTCTTGTAGTACATACACTACATAATACATCTCAAGATTAAATTTTTGACATTGTTCATAACAATAAACAGATAAACCGAATTATAAAAGTATGTAAACAACAAAGGGAGAAGCTGCTACAATACTTTTCATTATTTTTTATCTTGTTATCTAAATAAATTATTATTACGATTGTTTGAAATAAATAGTGAAGAAGGAAATCTAATATTTGTAGGTAGGTAATAATATCAATTTCTTTTCACATCATTTCACCACTTATAATCCATCCATATCATAGTGGAAAATCTATAAACAAGATTTAGAACTTGGCAACGATGCCAGATTTATGTCAAAATTACATGCTCAGTTAGTCATATATGTGTGTGTATGATGAATTATCAAAAGAAACATTTAATAATAATTGAAAGAAAATTGTTAAGAAAATTACAAAAGAACTATACCTAATGAATTATTTCTTAATCATTCAAGAAAGTAGGTGGTACATAAATACGTGAAAATATTTACTTTATTACATGTTAAAAATGTTAATTAAGTAGAAAAAGTTTCTCAAATTGAAGAATTTCTAAATTAACAACAATCATTATAAATCTTCTTATTGATAGTTTTTTTTTTTTTGATTAGATTTCAATCAATTTTTCTAGTTTTGTTTACATCATAACAAGTTAATTATTGCTGCTACTGCTGCATAAATCAGGTCAAGTATTATTTCATCAAAAAGAATTCACAGACGTGTTAATTTTTTTCTTCATTGTTTTTTCGCTTCAAAATATTTAGAAAGTTTTGTAAAATATCAATAAACAAATGTGTACTGGTAATAGCGACTTAAGTACGTTATCCTCCATCAAACTTGGATATTTATGCAAGGATGTTAATGTAAACAATATAAAGAATTCAGGGCATGGACAGTTGCAATAGTAGAGTGTTGGTTGCAGCACACATTCAAGTGCAAAGATTGTAACATATTATACATAGTTATACCTATATACATTGAAATTATTTTTGTTTTATGCTAATAACATGTACCTATTGTTAATAGATGTGTGTGTATTCATTATGAATAAAAATAACGAAATATTCGACTATACAGGATGTGTATATGATTATTACAAATTCAATTAGCATACATTTAATTTGCATTCATTGATAGTGGATATTTTCAAGATTAATCATTTATTAATTACTCCTAATTACTCACTAATAATTTATAATATACTATATCTATAATACCGTGACAGACATAAATGACAAAAGACTCAACATCCTAGGCAGTTAAATTAGATAAAAGAGTCGGTCTTTTGTCACTGAAACTCAAACCACCAAAATGCATAAAGTCGACGAAAAGGTATACATAAATAAATACAGTAAAACAGAAATTATTGTTGCGAAATCAACTAGTAGGAAGAGCAACGTACAATATATAGCAAAAAAGATTCTCTACCCTAATGTAATGTGCTTGGATAATAATTTGAAAATAACAAGAGTTAATTGTAAATAAAGGAAATACAAGGTAACGTTCTGAACATAATTGAGATAAATTATGATGACTTACATATCCATACAATTTCTGCGTTATTAAAAATACTATTTATGAATTTAATAACGCAATAAATATTCGATAAACCTTTGTAGAAATTAACTTTATAAGACGCAAATCGTAAACAAGAAACAATCTCTATGATTATTGAAAAAAACAGCAAGTTTTATCCAATTCATTGTTAATGACAATTTAAAACTTCTACATGAAGTATGTCTGTGTATGCATACATAATCGATAAATAGAGGACATTTAAATTTAAACCTTCGAAATTAAATTCCTTCACACTATTTATTTTTACAACAAAACATGGAGAAATCAATCAATATTGGAAAACAATTCAAATAAAAAGCCATTAATTCAAGTGTGTTTAAATGCTCCTTACTTAATCCCGGATATTTAATAAAACATTTCACAATCGGCGATAAAACAATTCAATCATCAACGAAATTCATAAACAAAAAACAACAACAACAACAACAAAAAGAGAGAAAGTTGGGGTTTTTTAAATAGCAAATATACCTATTTGATTGAAATGATGAAAATTATTTACAACTGAATGAAAATATAGAGGATGACTGCAAAAAAAAAGCTTTCCCCTGTAGGTGTAGAAACTAGGTTACCATGACACTATATTCTACGTACGTATTATTGTTACATCAAGAAAATTTCATATGGAAATTGCTTCAATAATTCAAAACAATACTTGAGATTTTTTTTTTTTAATTTTTTCTTCAACAACAATAGAATTCAAAATTTCCAACGGTCAAGGTTCTAATTTCGTCACAAAACTACCAAAAGTCCACACAAATATACGTAGCTTATTTATTCAAGATACTAATTCAATTATCTATACGTAAGAATTATAAATGAAAAAAGCAAATATTACTATTAATAGAAAAATCACATGATAGAAGAGGTACTTACGAAAATTTTTAACAATCAAGTATATCCACCACAAATTCAATTATTATTATCATCAACACTTCTATCTAAACCCTTAATTAGAATAATTTCAATAAAATTATATGTGAAGCACTTTGTTTAAACACAACTACTACTACTACTGCTACTACTTCTCCAACGAAATATAACAAGACACTGGTAGGTGCTGTGCTGTATTGTGCTCGTACAACTTGTTCAGTTCAATCAACCGCGTTCCAAAGTTGTT
Source organism: Lydus trimaculatus (assembly GCA_037414755.1). NCBI lineage: Eukaryota > Metazoa > Arthropoda > Insecta > Coleoptera > Meloidae > Lydus > Lydus trimaculatus. The sequence continues at coordinate 6,500 of JAZBGY010001067.1, read as the reverse complement.
GCGTTATTATTATGATGATGATGATGGGAGAAACAAGTAAGTATTGTATCTTGTTATACTAGTAGTAGTAGTAGTTGTTGTTGTTGTTATAGTAAAGGTAGTATTATTGTGTTGGATAATGGTAGAAGAAAATGGTACTCAAGTGGAACTTATGGTTTTGTATTCATCAAAATGACAACAAAATGTACAACATATAAACTATGAGAGAGAGTAGTTATTTATTATCGACACAAAACCTTGATAATGACACTAGATACTATAGGTAGGTATATGGCAAATATAATACAAAACCAACCACAAATAACTACAACTGTATCTAATGTAGGTACAGAAAGAAAACTCTTTAAATTTCCCTGTTCTGTTCACCTTATTAGAAAAGTTTTGAATTACTTCCTCTATCTAAATTTAATCCAATTATCCTAAAATAACGATAAATTTGTCAAAGAATAATCATCAAATTGGCTGTAGACAGATATTAGTATAGTATCAAGTTATTTATAGATCAAGTCTATTATAATAAACAATTGTAAGAAAAACAGTTTCAGTTTTTAAAATAACACCACCCACCATCTTACTATGATCAAAATAACCTTATGTCTAATACGATTTGTATGATCTGTTTCAATCATCCCTTATATTCATTATATTTTCCTTCTTCTCTTCCGTCAATATATTAAAAACAACACATTACCTACATAATACTATGTGCACTCTAGAAAAAAAATATAATGAAGACGACGATTAACGATAGAAAAGTAAGATTTGTTATATACTATATACATATGTAGCTGTAGAAATATTTCTTCATGGACTGTTAATTCCTCCTATCCCCCTTCTAATAATAAACAAATACCATACATGTCGATAGAAAAAATAAGACACATATACATATATATCTCAAAAGTGGATAGGTTTCCGGATCGCTTAACTTGTTGGTAAGTTTATTTATCACCCTCCTTTCACTACTACTATTATCACTACTATACATCTTTAAACGAAAGACAAGAAAAACCAGAAGTAACAAAGAATAAGATTTTAAAATACAAAAAGAAATATTTCCAAAAAAACAACACAAATCGTATGATGGGTGTCTTATTTTAAAGAAATGTTGTATTTACATTAAAAAAAATTGATTTATAATGGTTTCTCAAAGTTTTACATTTGTTTTAAAAGAACACATACACACACACACACACACACACACACACAACCCTATTTTTCGGTCACGCAAATCTACCCTTAAAATGAATTACATATACAGGAAAGAGGACATTTCAATTTTACGATCCATTCAAGAAAAACAAACCCATGCGTTTTACAACAAGAGGTTTTCCAATCCATCCGTTCTACACCAATAGATACAATGACATAAGATTTTATTCTTATCGTTAAATGTTATTAAAAAGCAAATTATAAGGAAAAAAATAATTCTACAATTTACAAGTGACATTTGTAACGTTATAAACAATTTGAGCCTATAACTAAAACCCCCAGAGATAGATAAACTAAATTGAATACACCCTATTCGATCGTTGTTGCAATTCTACAGAGAGATAGTTAAGAGGAAGAAAATAACGATAAAAGAGTACTATGTACTACTACTTTTATTTCATCATCGCCACTATTTCAAAAAAAATATTTATTTTAGAAAAAAGAACTGGAAAACTTACCCTTGATTATTAGTAGTTGAGCAAAACCGCTGTTCTCTCCTTTGTACAGATCTGTAAGAAAATCGAAATTGTATTGGACGTAAGTAGATGGGAGAAGAAAAAAAAACCGCTCCAATTCAACACGTTCAGGTAAATTCGATAACCTTCATCAGTCGCAAGCAATAAAATTTAATTAATCAAACAGAGAATTCGTAATTAAATTGAAATACAAAAAACGAAAAAGAAAAAAAAAACAATCATACATGGTAGAACGGTTTCATTATAAAAATTATTGAAGATTTCTACTAATTACAATAAAAACATTTCAAAATAGGTATACGCATTAATATTACAAAAAACAACAGACCAACAGAATAATTGTGATAATAAGGAAGAATTGCTGAAACTATTCAGCTAAATCTCTAACCGGTAACAACATTGGGTAAATTAGTGAATTCAATCGCGAAAATAAATCAAGGGTATGGTTGGTTTTACTGGAATCGTCATTCAACCATCAAATTAAATTACTTTTTTATTAACTGGAAGATCAAACGTTCTTATCTATTCCGTGAAACAATTAACAAATTTCAATCGAGATACATTTAGAACCAACCACCATCCCAAAAGACAAATGTGTATCATACAAAGATTCAGATTATAATTTAATTAAACATACTATTCATAAGACACTAACAACAACTCACAGACAATACACATCCATCATCCACACACACACACACACACACACATACACACAAACAAAAGTGTGTCTTTACCTTATCTTCCCTTTCTCTTAAAAGAGCTTTATTAGTAAGACAACTTCACAAGTGAACAGCCACCAAAGAACTGACCATCGGTCACAAGACTATATCAACTTATCAGTTATCCTCATATATAGAAGCTACTAGTTTGACGGGTTAAGGGGGTTACGACAACGTACGTGGCCACAATTGATTGTTGACGAAGGTAGTCATAGCGACGTTTACAAAATACAAACAGTGACCTGTCCCTCTTTTCACGATAACCGGACAATATGCCCTGGAAGAAGAGTGGGTGGGTGTGTGTGTGTGTGTCCCGAATGGGACAACACTTAATTGTTATTATTTAAAAGAGAAGGGGCAGGATGATATTAACAGAAAGTAGAACAGAAATTGAAAGAGAGTGGGAGAGAGACATATAGTTTCAATCAAAAAATATATATATACCAGATTGGGTAATTTATTTAATAACAATAATCATTTGAATTGTCTAAGGTTGGCTGATGATCCTAATAGCCACTTTAGTACAGTTTATGATTATTATTGTTGAAATTAGTTGTGATGACAGGTATCTTAAGTATAATTTCCAAGTCGTTAATTAATTATTTATACTATTAGAGGTACCTTAATGGACAGATGAGTTTTCCATGTTTATAATCGGACACGATTATTGGTCTCGGTTATAAAAAAAAGAAAAGTTAAACAAAACTAAAGCTACAATTCTATGTTACATTTGAATAATTGCGTGGATATCGAACATACCAGAAAACATTACCATGAAACAAAATAATTATCATGAATATTTAAAGAATCTACCTGTCATTTATCTACCTATGTATAGGTATATACCTCCTATATCAATATAGAGAATAGATAGATATACTCGCAAAATAATGACACTGATTAGGATCTTGATCATTTCCTGATTTGTATCTTTGTTTATTAAGAGCAATGTATAATGTAAAAATTACCCAAAAAAACAGGGTCATGAAAGTTAATATCACATAGAATTGATGAAACTATCCTTTGATTAAAACGTTTTCAATGAATCCAACACAAAAGTTGTTTATTTTTAATTTGATCGGAAATTCTAGTTACCCCCACCCCTCTATTTTGATGATAAACTATAGATATATCAAAGTTACAAATTGCAATTAAAAATTCCAATACAATACACGATTAATGATATTTCTGGACAGATTCATGTGTATCTGACAGTTAGAAACAGGACAGATATAAGTTTTAAAAAGAATAAACGTACATAATAATTATAGTCAATTGCATTTAATTGGGTTTTAATTTTAGGTTAACCACGGAAATATTGATTTTATTAATAATCGATTTGTAGTTGCATTTCGTGCCTTAACTTACATTTCAAAAATATATTACAATCACCCCCAACAACAACATGCTATTATTGTATAAACGAGGTTTTTCTTCTCCTTCCAAAATTTCTATCATCTATTTTATTAACATTTAGAAAGAAAAGCTTCGAGTTGTTGAAATGATGATGATGATGGTCAATAATTTAAATAAATAAATAATTAATAATAACAAAAAACGAAGTTGAAGTTGTTTTTTTCTTCTTCTATTATTTCAAGTTTATTAATAATAAATAAACAAGTATTGGAATATTTCCCATAACGGTACTTATATAACTAACAAATAGTTGTGAGAAAATTTTATAGAATTAAGTTTGCATGTTACAAATAGAGAAATCGAATCGATTTATTATTAAAGATGGAAAAACTGCAAGGTGTTCTCTCTAGTTGGTATTGTTGGTTGTTAGTGTGTGGTGTAGTTGTGTCGCGTGACATCTTCCAACAATCATTATAGGAAAAGACGTTATTTATTAATTACTTTGAAAGAGAGAAAGACAAAGAATGACACACACACACATACACGTAGTACAGTAGACAGTTAACCCGAAATCAAATTAAAAGGGAATCATTATTTCATAGTAATGATGATTTAAATCATAAATGATACAAAACTGTCCTTGATTAGAGAGACAGACCTCCACCACAGATAGAAATTTGTAATTTGTTAAAAGAATAAAAAAAAATTTAAGAGTATACGTGTAACAATACGAGGACAAATGTCTGTACAACTATTAATTAACATCATCTGTCTATTCTCATCATCAATATTTCAATATAAAGTGATTATGTTTCAACAAATGTTATTGCGCAGAATATGCACATACATAGTATTATACCCGACAATGGTCTCATCAATAAATTGAAGTCTATACGTACTGCTTATCGATCTTTCATATGAAATTTTTATACAAAACCGAACGACAATTATCAATTAATTAATTAAAATCTCATTAAAGTTTGAAATAATAAATACATGATATTATGTATTTGTCCTAGATTCTTCTATCATCAAACACTAACGATAATTTGGTACCTAAACCGAATCTGTTTGTCGTCATTCACACCTATAAAACATTTACTAATATTCACACCTTAATTCTTAAACTAGAAAAAAAGCGATCTCTTAGGGGTCACTGAACGACGGACAGAATAAACAATAATAACAATTTCATTTATTTAAGATTTTCATACAAAATAAATGCATCCATTTGATAGCACTTGAATTTCTTTAGACATTTGTTGTGAGTTTTAATTAATGGGTAAGTTCTTATAATTAACAAACATCAACTTAAGAGACGAAGTAAACATTAATTATAACAGAACAACCACTAAAATACAGTACTTAAACTTGTGAAAGTATATTTTATGTTTTTATGTCTTCATCATTTCCTTTTGGGTTTTTTTTTTTGTTAATGAATAGATGTTAACTTTAACTCTTATGTTTTATCAAAATTATTTTGCTCCATAAAAATATATTTCATAAAAATAATCATTTTCTCATTTTTAAACAACAGGTACCTCTACATATCAGATGTGGCACACTGCATTGAATACATTTGAAATTATTATCTGATTGGAAGTTTTCAATGAATCTGTTAATAATACGTCCACAAATTAATCATATACCTATTTAGGTGCATTCAACAACTACATACATACATACATAGTTATGTATGTATGAATAATCAGGATTAAGCTAGATTGCAAATCAAAATGTCAAAAATTAATGAAAACACACAGACTACACCACACACACAGATTATGATCAATTTCTCTATTCATAAATAAAATATTTAAATTATTACAGAAATATTTGCAAACTACTAATGAATTGTAATCAAAGATAATTATGAATATTTTTCAATTGTTTAAACAGAAATGATATCTATAGGTACATAGACAGGTATTTCTAATTTATATAAATTTATCTCTGCAGTAGTAGTAGTAGTAACTTGAAAATGATTTATCAAAGCAGACGGACACTAATTCAAATATATGCACAACCACACATACTATTTACATCCCCTAGTTGTAACACAACAACAGTATATAGTGCTGTCTGCAAGGGCTGTCTCCTCGTTTCGTCTCTATATTTCTCATAATTTAAATTGACATAACAACCCTATTCTATCTTTCACAAATATTAGAAATAAAGTGATATATAAACTGTAAGTAGAGGTACCATCAACAACCATATCACATAGAAATATCTAGTGGGATAAAACAATTGCACCATTAAATTGTCAATAGTTATATTAATATTATTATGCTCATTATTAGGTATCTATCTAGGTATTCGTTACATCACACTAATGGATCTAATTGTAAGTGCATCATTACCTACATATTAGGTATTATCTATTGATAGATTTGGCTAATATTTTAAAATGAATCTAATTGTAAATATTTTATTTTGTTATTGTCACTTGTTGTTGAAAAATAACAACATCCAATTTGTTATGTAAAAGAAAGAAAAACAAATATTTATAATTTTGTACAAATCTGCATGTTGATAATTCCGAATTTTATACTTTTATTTTTGTAGATACGTCTACTAGGTATATCTACATATTGTACTGTTGTGTGTGGATGATGTTCAACAATTCAATATCCACAAAATTTCCTATTCGACACTCGTGTGTACTCAAATGTTTATTTAACGCTTACAATACTACTTTCATCTCAATAAACAAAGTGTTTATTGGAGAAAC
>JAZBGY010001066.1:10256-29024 GCA_037414755.1 Lydus trimaculatus | reverse complement strand
GTAAACGCCGCAGCGAATAACAATAATAATAACAATAACCATTCGTAAGACATGTATACGGCTCCAGAGAGTTTCATTAGTTCAATCACGTGCCGTTGGCGTTTGTTGAGTGTGTAAAGTCACCAGCATATATTTAGCCAAATGTTAATGTAAATAAACTTGGTTGGACCATATTATTATAATCTAGTTTGATATTATTAAGAGAACTTTTAATTGTACCCATCATCATCATCAACGCTATCATATTTGTACTTCAGATAAAACAATGATCGTCAACAGAAAATTAGGAAATTTAGAGAGAGATTGATCGTCTCTTGCTTTTACCTTAAAGTTAAGCAGTCCATGCCAAAATAGGCGGAGTATACGATTAAGTTTTCTTGAACTTGACTTTTCGTAAATTTATTGAAACAGCTGCATCAATTCTTAAATTTATAGTTTTGATTAATTGCATTCTTTTCAACTGTGTCCATATAATCAACTTGTGTTATAAAAATAGGAGAATGTAAATTTTTATTAAAAACATTTTCAAGTGGCCCTATTCCACATGCTTTATCTTTGTGTGTTAATTAGGTCGACAATGTTAAAGAGTCAAAGAGCTTTTTGTAGAGATTTACTCTTGTTGTTGATGTAATGGATACTCTTATTCTTTGTATAATTCCATCATATTTTCTTCATGTCTACAATTAAATTTTATTTATAATAAATTGTTTTGTTGAATTGTAATTGTGGTGGCTTTATCAATTCTAAATTAATACACTTCGTCTGGGGAATAATTCACTGACATTTAATGAAATATTTATACGATTTATATTCATAATATATTTAAAACAGTTGATCGGTTTTTGTGTGGTGACATTACCGGTATTTCACTTTGATTTGGATGGATTGCTTAGAATTTTATGAATTTATCGTTGTAATATATTCTTAATTAATTCTATAGTCGCATCACCATACATATATATATTATATATATATATTTGATATTAATGCACAAACAGTAAATCATTGTAAATAATGTGTTGTATTAATAACAGTAGAATATAAGCTGCCGTTTAATGGGTTCTCTGCTTATATTATTCCCAAAAATAATATTTCACTATAATTACACAACGCATATATATTATAATAATAATTATTATTATTATTATATTTATGTGTTAAATAAACTTGTTTATGAAATCTGCCCGGCGCCGAAGAGGGTCAAAATACCGATAAGTTTTCTTCCCCACACGTTTTCCAAGTTGGTGAAATCACTTTTAAAAATATATTTATCTGTGTGACCGATAAATCAACAACTATCCCATCATTCTACCTATAATTAATTATTATAATAAGAATTTGCAATACATCGTTATTTTCGACAATTACTTTGATCCAACTTATCATACAACGCCCATATTTCAAAATTTTTGTGTTGCATCTGAAAAAAAGCTCAAATAATACCTACCTGAAATGGTATTATTACATCAACAATAATAAACACAACCACTTGAGTTAATAAATAAAATTTTCATAATCGTGACTTTGTATTTTTATGTTAAAAATTTTACTAACAATGAAATTATTATTAAATAAACCAGAAAAAAAAATGGATAGTTGGTGAGAATTCTGGTAGAACTAAAATAACTTGGAAAAGGTTAAAATGTTAAACTGTAGCTTCCCAAGATCACATATTTCGCACACAAAATTCATGTATAGAAGATGTCGTCGTCTCAGACTTATATCGAAAACGATTATTTTTTATGCTGAAATATTGGCCATCTTTCATGGATCATTGATTTTATAATAAATTCAGTATAACGAGCAAATTTGTGTTATTTGTTGGACTAGTAACTTTTCACGATCTTTGTTAGTTAGACCTCCTGCTAGTTAGAATAAATGTTATAATTAAGGTTAAATTCCTTGAGTCACTGAACAAACTATAATTTTATTTATTACAATTATTTGTAGATTCGAATGTTTATATTATATATAATCGAAATCAGATAATCTAGCACAGTAAATTACTGTTTTTTACAATATTTAGAGACAGCAAAACAAACAATCAATCCATAGATTGTAATCTTATTCCCACAAATAGGATTTTTATTTATTTCTGTTCCGAAGAATCAAAAGAGTATAAACATGTTTTCGGTTTTCTAACTCGAATCATATTGATATACTATACAGGTTGAGACATTTCATCTAGGAACATTGGACAGTCTTGAGGGTGGGTAATTTTACAAAGATTTCACCAGCTATCTCTCTTCAATCCAGACAAAGGCTGTAAGACTGTCCCGGTTCTTATAGTTTCTTTTACTTTCCCAGATGGACTGTCTCAACGTGTACACGACGCATATTTGGCCGACTTGGTTTCGAAATTAATAGAAGCATATCATCCTGAAAATATAATAAATCTACCCAGATTGGGCTAAGTCATCCCAGAAGTATGTGAAAAACGGATCCCTAGGCTGGTGTTTTTTTTTTTTTTAAAGTTGGGCTAAATCAAACCATTCCTATAGTCTGTACCGAAAATCTATAAGATTGCATTAATTTTAGAGAAGTAATGAAGTTTTCTTAAACTCTGTCCATCTGCCAATTGACGTCAATTTCAGTCGCCTGCAACGGAACACTATTTTCGATCTAAACTTGTAAAGTGGATGAATTTTTCTTGAAAATTGTTTTCGTGATCTTGAAATTTGACGACAACATTTCATAAACTATTTTCACTCTAGAGTAGCATTCATATCACTTCTGCACTATAGTATGCCTGTAGGATATAGTGTGTGTGTGTGTAGTCGACGTGAAGCTAGGAATAGCGAAAGTCAGTCTGAGTAGTTGTAGAAAGTTTGTTGTTTTAAGCTTTATAAGTTTATCGATCGTTGAAAACGAACGTTACAACTATTACATGTATGTATAAAGACAACAAACAAACATTACTGCAAATACATAAATGTTTATGATAAACTATAATTAAAATTTAATTCACAATTTCCTAATTGAATAGCATCATTGGCGGTTAGTTGCTATAGTATAATTATCAAATTAAAGTTAGCTTTATATAATTCCGCATTAATTCTAATAAAGAAAAATAGTAAAGTTGACGTAAAAGAGATTGATAGTTGTAGTATGATTTTAAGAGTTTAAATTAAGAGCTTACTTCCTGTTAAATGATGCACGCTAAAACTTTTTCATATCGACGATAAGATTATTGTGTTATATCTTCCATAAAATTTATGTAGATTAACGTATACTTTAGTTGTTGATAGGTAGGGTAATTGGAATTCCGTTTTTTCGCTCGAATTTGATGGTGATGACAGCAGAATAAGAAAACAACAACAACAAAAAAAATAAATCTCGACCCGTTTCTTTTATGTTTTATTGATTATAGCAAGAAAATGAGAGGGTAGTAATCAACAATGTACGATTTAAAAAGGTTGAAACAGCGACAAAACAGACAACAGAAGCACTTTAACAACAAAAAAAAAGAATACGTTCTTATAGACTTGTTAATGTGCGGATCGAAGATCAAAAGCGTCGCATTTTTTAAAATACTTGAGAGTTGTTTTGCAAGATACAACTATTATAAAGCTATGAAGATATAGTTGTATGATGGAAGTTGTAAACGAATATCTTCCTTGTATATAAACTGTGTAAAATAGAGTCGCAGGAGAGCGTTTATGGTTACGACCGATGGTGGAGTGCTAATGTTTAGTAAATTATTCAGAATGCACATAGAACGCACGCTATTATGAACTCAACTGCATTAAAGAGCACTCACATCCCCAACAAACTGATTGATAGATTAATTAACTTAGAATAGAGATAATCGATTCTCACAATATCAAGAATTTTAATAATTTACGTCCAACTTTTCCGAACGTTTTATCCATATATTGTTATTATTATTATTATTCGCCTCTATTTTCGTTCTATATAATTACAAAACAGAACAAATAAAACTTTGAAGTATCGATTTACACGAATTTTAAACGAAAATTGTTTTCAAATTTTTATTAATGAAAACATATCAATTTTTAATAATGAACACATTTTAAAAATTCCAAAAACTCTCAATGTAATAAATAAAAACTTTTTTTTTTTTTGGAATTATTTATTCATTTTTAATTAGAAATTCTAAATGTTGATGACGTATCATCTTTGTTTTGTTGTTTTCAAAACAATGTGGGAACAAATGCCGGATGTATTTACAAATTGCCACCCTTTAATAAAAATATTTGTTTCCTCATATACATACGCCACATCTTGTCCGCCACACTTGATCTTAAAATGTTGTTGAAATGTTCTTTAAAAATAAATCTAATAAACATCGTTTATTTTACTTGGAAATTAGTTTAACACATAAAAGAAATTGAATTCCTTTTACATTTCTAAATTACTTGTAAAATATTTAGAATAAGCTCGAACGGAAATTGGTTAAAATAATCAAATTTGTTTATAAATCAAGTGATGAGATTTATATTTCTGCTTTATTCTCATTATTATTATTATGTTCGAATTTCTTGCGATCGAGACGGGACGAATCTGGCTACCTAATGTGGGTATCTGGCAGGGCACCGACGTATGCCACAGGGGATCTCCAGGTCGATATCACATTGTTAATTATGTAGGATATCGACCGACCGATGGAGGTGGTGTAGCCACCACTGCAGTCAACTCTAATGTAATAGAATTAAGCTCGGGTACAGCCAGATTATTAAACTTCCCTGTTCATCTGTCACTGGACGACACACGATATTGAGGGTGTCTCTTTCGCCCCCCGTTAATGATACGACAATCTCGTTTTACTGAAAAATTTCAATTATCATATTCAAGACTGGCAAAGACTGGCAAAGTGTAGTTTGTTTTGTCGCTGAAGAGAAATGTTCATTTAATTTCTCACACTTTGAGAATTAGAATATCATTTGGTGTGGATTGAATGTTTAATTAACACAGCATCTTAGTGTTTTTTCATTGACTTCTTATCGAACAAGTGTCAAATGGTTGGGTTGGCTTTCATTTACATATCTACAGATTTTATTTAAAATTAATCAAGTTGTTTTTTTCGTGTCTAGTCACACAATAAACTTCAACCAGAATAAAATCTAGTTTCATTTTCTAATAATAATTAATTCGAAATTAAATTTTTTTTCCTGTAAACTGTGGGTGTAACAGATGAAATGTAAATGGAAACAAAACAAAAAAAAATAATCATTTGAGTTGGATGTGAGGCGCGAACGTTAGTTATACACGAAACATATTATAAAATTAATAAAGCGATATTTATGATAGCAGTTTTTGGGCCTGCCGGTGTTAAAGCCGGTCGCGCGCGTTTTCACGGCGTTTATTCTAGATTAAAACAGTTTATTTTAGATATTTATAATGGGAGTTTGCCGGTTCACAATGCAGATCACTTGTCGCCAACAAAAAATAATAAAAATACAGAATGTGACATTGGTGCGAATTTATTGTTTTAATAATGGTAAATAAAGCAGATCGTATTGTTGGACAGCAGTATGGGGTGAATGGAGGTGGGTGTAGAGGTACTAGGGCCTGCCGATTATTCCTCCACCATATACTATACACACATACATACTTTCAACCAGTTCAGTTCAACTCTGGCCCGTTATTGTTATAACGAAAATTGGATTTTTATGTGTTGGCATTCATAAATTACTTTGTTGCCGGTGTGTGATACGGGAGTATAAATAAATTGGAAATGACACGACACTGAAAATAATACGACGACACTACAACAAATTAATGTGTCTGATGATGTCTAAATATTTCATAGAAATATGTACGTGTTTGCACCTAATTCATATGGGCCCAGTGTGCGTTCTACGGCCCCATTTATCAGATTTGATTTCGTCAACTATCAGCACTTAATCACACGAGAATGTCACCCAGTTTCGACGAAAAATAGAAATAAATATATCCAACAGTTACACTAAAACGAATTTGAACTAAACAACCGGAGCAAACAACCTTACAGAAATCCTGTGATCTAACTGAGGCCGCTTAAACTGTTTTAACATCAAAATCACTTTGATATCATTAGAGTCTTCTTTACGTTTTTGGACCTACATCTCCCGCATTTGTATTATCGGAGACAAAACGTTTACTCTGAAAGAAACTTTGCTACTAATCCGGATAATTGCGCCTGAAAACCGTCGAATGTCTAATTTCAAATTACACTATTGTAGTTACTATTACTTACTCTAATTTAAAGCCGTGTTGATCAATTCGCAATAGATGGAGTGTAAAATTTATAATTGTATAAATGTTTTTCTTGCTAAATGTCGTGTTAATTCTTTGTTGTCTTAAAATCAAGGCGACAAATTTCATTTAATTTGAAACCGTATAAAAGACTTGAATTATAAGCTGCAATAATTAAAACCAAATATCAGAATTAGAGACTGACCTCTCTCTGTGTTAACTCTCTCATAAATCAATTTTACAGATTTTCACCTAAGGGTCGTGTAGATTAAAGTCTAATCTATCTAATTGTTAGGAGATTATATGAATTTAACATCCAGTTTAAATATAAAGAAGAAAAAGCAATGCTACAAGCTATAATAAACTTATAGCGTTTTTATTTTGATTTTTATATACTTGGAAAACAATTTTCGTTTTTAATTACAACAAAAATTTGACGTGTTATTTGATTATTCACGCTATACGCGCTATAATCGATTCTATAGTTATTCGGTAGATAAATAAAATAAAATAAATTTAAATTGGAGATGATGATAACTAAATGAAACAAAACAATTTTAAATTTTATAAAATAAAACCATCATAAATATGGAATGTTGGAAGAATATTAAAGTTAAATTGAGATTGTTTGTAATTAATTTTAACAGCACCTGTTACAACAACAACATTGTTGTTAATTGCTTCGATGACAGGATATGATCATTGATTTTTCCATACAGACACACACGAAATCAACGCAAATCATTTGTTGTTTTTTTTTTGTCTAAAATAACTAATTCTAAAAATAATTTTAATTTTTCTCAATAAATAAACAATACGTATGTTGTATGAGTTTGTAAATATTTATTTGAAATTTTAAAACATAATAGTTCCAATAAATTTTATTATGTTTTATCTTTGATTATTTTGGAGACTTTTTATTATAACATCAAAAAGTTTTTATACGTTTATTTATTATTAAATCAATGTTAGTTAGATATTTTATTCGTAAATAATTTTGTTGTTATGTTATTTTTTATTTAAACAAATCTCAACAATTTTTATTATTTATTACTTAATAGGAAAAGCAACATTATAGTTCTATATAAATATTTCTCATCATATTATTATTATTTATTACGAAAAGTTCTGGAAATAGTGAAAGACCGGGACGGATTTATAAATGTTTTATTATAATTGAATGCACGTGTGTTCCATTTCAAGTTTTAATGAAATTATTGCTGACATTAAAGCTTCAGTCTTCGTAATGCAATAAGTTAATTATAACAGGAAGTTGGTAATTGTAATTTAAATAATATAGGACATTTGTAATTAAGGCTCTCAATGTATAGAAAATAGTGTGTATATGTATTGTGTTGATTCGACTATACACTTGCTTGTAAATATTTTGTCATACCTATATAGTTTGACTTGAATATGATGAATGAAAATCACATAATTAACAAACAAATTGTTGTTTCATAGATAATCATTTTTGTCATTGAAAAGAAATTTAATTGAAAGACTGTCATAAAATTTAATTGAACTAATTTGCACCAGAATCCAAACAGTTACCAAATATGGACAAATCAACGATAACTAGTCTATTACAAAACCGTTTTTTCTCCATTTATTAATGATTAATTAAATTTTACGAATACTATTATAGAATTATGGAGAATTTGATCTCTAATCTTATAAATAATAAACAAAAAACACAAAGATGAAAGTGTAGAGAAAGCCTAGAATAAGAAAAACTGAGGCCAACACCAGAAAATTATCCTACACATTGACGTACGTCACGTGATAGTTCATTAGCATTCTGACTCGTTACGAGCGTCGTTGTCTCTACAGTGTTTGTATCACATGATTTGCATCACCAATACTTCTAATAGTTTGATTGAATAACAGCGGCATTCTCTTTAGTCGTTATCGCAATTGTCACTATGTGTGATTTGGTCAATTTATTGGTAATTGCGTGATAAAAAAAGTCGAAATTTATTGATCAAATATGAAACAAAATACAGCGAAAACCCCATTTAATTCATGCAAATCCTGATTGAGAAACATCTTTTTTTTTAATCCAACAAGCTTAGAAAGCTTAAAAGTATTGTAGGTGTTATCACACTTCGTTACAACCAATCTTATTTGAATCAATTAATTACCAGTAAATGGAATCGTGTGAATTATGTGTTGAATTTTATTTATTTATTGTTTATACACAATACGATTTATTCAAGTTTATAAGTCAATAATGATAGTGATAATGCACGTGTATATTCATATATCTACCGGCTCGCTATTTTATCGCTTGTAGTTTCGTTAAATAAACAACACTTTTATGGATAGAATGAAAATGTAATTGGTCGAAAATCACAGTTCATTCTGTAATTTTCAATGATTGCAATAATATTTTCAGTTGGACAAAATGTTCAAACATTTATTCAAATTTACGGAATTGGTGTTTATAATACGAACATAGGAAAAAATACTAACTTCACCAACTTTTAAGAGTTTCTCATAAATTAGAATAAGATCTAACAGAAAATAAGCGGTGTTTTATGACCGAAAATGCGCATGTACTTCCATCTTTGTCCGCTTATGTTACACTAAGATCTTGGTGAGGATGGAAAAATTTAAGTCAGATTTTTGTGAATGCAAGAGGATATGATCTTTAACGAAATTTCTAAGAGTGGATGCTGTCAATAACTTGTTTTCTGTTTATCTCCTAACTTATGCGAGACCTCTAACAGTCTATGGTAGATAGTAGATTCTTCTATGTTCGCATTAAAAACACCAATTCTGTTTACGGACATAGTTGATAATGTTTGGATTTAACAATTCAACAACAACCACCATTACATTACATTATAGTATTTGTTTAACAAACTACAACTAATATATACTGTTTTCACTTGATTTATAAATGTAAATGAAATACATTACACACTCCCTCTGAGTCATCATCATCATCATCATATTTAAATTTACCTACTATTATCTAGCCGAAAATCGCAATTACAAAACAAAAACAGAACAAAAAGAAATGTGAAAAACATTTTGATTTACTTTAAATTTATTAAAGTGTCCTTCAATTATGTTGCGTTATTCAAACTAATAAAAACCACCATTTTATTACGATAATAAATTAATAAGCTTGGCATTGTCATTATTTGAAAACAATTACATTTGTCAGTATAATTTCCATATTCTTAGGTGGGTTTTTAGGTGGCGTAATTGCAATAGGTGCGGTAGTAGTATACGCATTTATACTGTGTTCGACTATAAGGGAAACTAAAATCTTTGATATAAACCCAATATAACATATCACGTGATTGTGACACCCAATGGCTATTTTATGCCATAATTACAATAATAAACTGTAATTATTATACGACAATGTAAATATTTAATGTAGAACATAAATGTAAAATGTGATATACTTGTTTCTACCCTTTGGGCACGTTATAGCTATTGGAAAAATAGTTAAAATAACTTGTAATTTATCTACTCTTATAAAGCTACTTTAAATTAATGCAAACTTTTCTTGAATATATTCCTGGAAAATAAAATGTTCATTTATCATTCCAGTTATTTTCTCTTATTTTATACTTGTGTGTCGTCTGATTTGTAGCTATTCTGTTTTGTTGGCTAGAATAACACTGCATAATTCTTTAGATTTTTATTATGATGTTTGGCTCAGATTTTATAAAAGATGAACTCGCAACTACACTCGCTATATAGCCGATCTATTTTTGACCTAAATTGCTTTTGTATATTTTCAATAATTCATTTTTATTGATACCCACCACCAACATCATAGTCGTAAATGTGGTCCCAAAGTGATCATCTCATACCTAACATAGTGAGGGTGCATAATGGTCAACAATCAATAATGCATTGTTTTGTTTTTGCAATAACAAGGATTCAACGATCTGATAGTTGACAGGAAATATTTAACAGAATTTGACAACAGGGCAGCCACTATAAGGCCGTGTTTCGGTAAGACAATTCGTTCTAAAACACACGAAATTAGATTTAACCGATTGGCGAGCGATCCAAATTTTCTACACTAGTGAAAACACGATTTTAGTCTTTCGCTGCTTACAAGATACTTTAGGTAACACAGAATATTTCATCGATGAGATCTTACTTTGCCAGGTGCTGAGCCGTATTCATTGAAATTGAATTTCAAAGACTACATAGTACTTCAACAATCGCAAATTTAACTAAAACGACCATTTTTTTCAAAATAATCAGTCTATACCTTCATTGTAGAGTGCCGTTAAAGTTTGGAAATCAAACAAAATTGTCTTTATTTGATGCCAAAATCTCGATTCACACAGTGGAATTTTTAATTGGACTTTTTTTCCTTTAAAATTTCAAAAAAAAACGTGTTTTTTTGTTATATTTCACCCTTTTGTATTGTATAGCTCACCTTAGTGCGTTTTTCCGATTACCAACATTTATATTTCTATAAATAAAATTATGGTCGGCTATCCGGCTCTTGGCGATATTAGGAATAATGTTATTGTTGTCTGATTCTGTCATGTGTTTAACGTAACTTATCACAACCACCCACATAAGATCCATGCTACATTCAACAAGTGTGTTAGATACTTTTTCCATTTTATATGAATGTTTCGATTGGTTAATCTAAGATCAAGTAATTTAAAATGAACTATACGGTTGTAGTTTAATTAAAATTATATGTTTTACAATAAGACCAACAAACCAATCGTGAAAAAAAAAATTGTATGACTTATATACTTATAGTAAGATGCATTATATTATTTATATCAAAGTGCATTATAATTTGACACATGTCTCACAAAGCAGACATGCACTTATTGTAGAATTCTTTTTGAAGATGTATTTTTTTTTTAAATTCAAAATTGTTACTGTTAGTGTTTGTTTGTTAAGAATAATTTCAAGAATTGTAAAACTACAACAAAACGTTCCATTTTAGCTACATGTATCTGCTTGATTATAAGGCTACTTAAGCTTTTATACCTTAAGGCGTCCAGAGGAAACGCATCGACGCATAAAAACACTACTTTATGTTATGTAGTTGTTTCGTTAAATTGTCCACTATTACAACAAGAATATTGTAATCATAATTAGAAAATGTACATTTTATAGTTGACTAAATTATAAGTTTGCCAACAGAAACTGTATATAGATAGACGTAAATTGCCAATATTACATATGATTAACAACTATATTTTTGACACTTTTAAATAAAATAAATTGTGTAACAAATGTGTAACGATTTGCTGTATAGGTAGGTGGAATTGAATGAATTTTTAAAGTATTTTCAAAAATGAAACACATGTTAAACCGATTTACACTGTTGCATAATTTCTAATTATTGTAAATTAATCAGAAAACAACTACTAACTAAATCTAATCCTCTTTTAACATTGAAATTAACGTCAAATCAAAACATGGTTTTCCATTACAAATATTTAGATATTCTGAAAAGTACAAACCAGAGATATGTGTGACAGGTACTGTTTTGTGATGTAGGAGGAGGTGTTGTGTTCACTTTCTGGATATGTTTTGTATGTATGGATTGGACGCGTGTCAACACCCAGACTCTCTTGCTTTTCTATTTCTATTTCTGTATGTATTTTGTATTTATAAAGACATGTAACAACAGCTAATCACCGGCTAATTACAAGAAAATGAGAATGTTGGTAATTTTATCAGATGGAATGACACCACAATTAGTATTATTATTATTATTATTCAAATAATTGTCACTATACAGTATAGTTCATTCAACATAACAGTTAATCAACATAAAGATTGTATGTGGCATATTTTCTTCCTAATAATAAATGTGTCTTATCTTAAAATAATGGTAATAAACGAATTTGTTTATATAATTTATACATACATTATACATACAGTACAAATATTTTAATTTACTACAGTGGAAATTTCACACGAATTCCTAATTATATCAGAAAAATAAAGAATACGCGGCAAGGTTATATGTAAATTTTATTAATAAAAAAATTTAGGACACATAGTTGTTTCATAATAAACTTTAAAAGGCTAGAATGATGTAGAATTTACCCCTTTTGCCAGGATCTTTTTAATACGAAAGTAGATTTAACCTACTATTTCAGTGGAGATCTACAAGTTGCTCAATAATTTAAAACGTTTAACTTTAGTCATATCTGAATAATGTTTTTATACATTTTTCGATCTATCTCTAAAACCAAATCGGGTGAGAGAAAATAGACAATATACAGCCTGGTCCACTAGGTTGGATACTAGTAGCGTTTTTTGACTAGGTAGGAACGCATCGAAATTAGCGGTGACGACGTCCAGCGCTCACGATCCTCAGCGACGTCCTGCCGTTGAGCACGGGTCGTCTGGTAGACGCAACGTCCGGCGTCGACGGCTACGTCTCTTCTACTCAAAAATATATCGAGACGCGAACGCCAACCACACTTGCATTTGATTATAAGCCAGAAACCACAATTTCTTCAAATCTACATGAATGTGATTCAAAACAAAAATCAAATTGGTCTCTATTGAGCTCAAAAAGCTTCCAAAATTTTCACCATCGGCATTAAGATGGGTTTCAATGAGTATTCTGTAATATCAATCTTGCCTCCTAGATTTGTATAATTCGTGAGTTTCTTGTCGTATGAAGAACAATAACTTTAGAATCTTCTATCAAAAGCAATGCCGCTAATGTTTCTGGATCATTTTTTTTTATTAAGCACTTTCCACTTTACAACTTTAGAAACGCAGGCACCAGACGGTTTAAGCAAAACATGTGAACATAACGGCTGGCCGTCACTGTCAGACGTTGCGGCGGGCGACGAACGCTGGACGTCGCAACAAAATCACACCTTTAAGGATTTAGAGTACGACATCCAAATAATAATTTAGCGGTAAGAGGACTAGCGTTTCTATTTCCATTTTCCATCAAAATATATAGCACGTTGATTTGTTTGTTCTTCAACTAAAGTTCTCAACAGCCTATATAGAAGCTGGGTTTTCAAATGCCCTTCTAGAACATTGGTCTCCTATCCTCAAATTTTCGTGGAACTCTGCATTTCCATGCAACCTCTCTAGAAGCTCCACCATACAAAATCAAAATAATTAATTTCTTAAATGAAATTATGATTATCTTTTCATTTTCTATATTTTTTAATTTTCATATTATAACTTTTACAAATTCAAATCAACACTTCTTATCTAGATTGATTGATTTATGGCTTCCTTAATTAAACTATCGTTAATTTTCAAATGAATACAATCAATAAATGTGCTGCCATCTTTTAGTTCCAACTGTTAACAGCATTTTAAACTGATCCTTCCTCGAATAAACGACTTTTTGATTAAAAGTGGTCCTCTTTGAGAAGGTTCACTTCAATTTGAAATCCTTCGAAAAATATACAAAATTTTTGGAGAAGGTGCCTCGAAGTTGTGTTAGATACGCTTAAGTTTCTCTAAATATCTAATCCTTCACTGATTCCAATGGTCATCCTTATCAAGAACTCCATTACAATAAAATTAAACAACAACTTAAAGTAGTAGCCAATAAAATCACCTATTGAAAAGGACTACGAGATTTTACCTCATTAGATGCCTTCTATTTCTTCACCTGTTTTCTCTATTAGTAGATCTGTTTGTGTTGTCGGTGATTTCAATGCTGTAAACTAACAAATGTTTTTCGTTATTATTGAATGATGTTGGTTGAACCGTGAAATGTTGAAATAATTATTTCTCATTAGTTACTTAATAGTTGTTGATATCCATTACCATTTAGAAATTTGTATCGTTTCCCATTCCATATAAAATATTGTAGTGGTTGATTTCTTTTGTTTTACATTACAGTGTAAAAGAGAGAGATTGTGGATAAAATTGCTTCGTTAAATACATTAAGTACTTAAACGTTCTTTTTCTGTATTGCTTTTTTTTTTAATTTTAAACAATTGTATATGCCAGAATGTAAATTCGCTTTTATATTGTAATGACGGCAAGGGACCGTGAAACGTGTATATATGTACAGGGAAAATTTATAATAATAGTAGTGGAACATATCGAAATCGTAAAAAAATCTCGTAGAAAATTCTAATAATACAGCGTCGTCTATTATCGTTATATAGTAATTAATGCCTTGTCTGAACATTTAAAATACATCAAGCCATTGCTATATACAACAACATACAAATATATATCCAACTAGCAAATGAATTACTTATAAATACACGTACATACGAACATACATAATAAAAACATTGTTAGCGAAGCAGTTAATTATTCAGTAGAACAAATATAATCAAGTATTAATGGATATAAATACTTAATGTATTAAGAAGGGCACATGACGTCATTTTACGTGACGTCGACTGTATATAGAGGGGTTGTGTTGTTGCTGGACAAAAAAGGGGTTGCTGCTTGTGAAGCTTTTACAGAAACCTTGTCAATTTTTAATCATTCACAATGAAAATTTTAATTCACTGACTTTTCACCGATGCATTTTTCATTAAATGATGGATCATAATATATTATTTTAAATAACCACGTACCTATCTAAGCGTATTATTGATGAATTTTTTACATAAAACAACGTTGTTATTATTATTTAAAATTCATTTTTAAATATTAGTGGAATTAAATGTTTTTTTACCAAACATCAACTTTTCATGATGTTGTATTTTATTTATTTTTTTTATATTTATTGAACCCGACTTTATACAAAAAAGTTTGACACGAAAATTAATGTAGAGTCATATTTAAATAACAACAAAAAAATAATAATAAATAATTATTGTATTATTCATGAAATTTTTCGTTCGTGAGACACGAAATTCCGTAATAATTGGAAAATACTCATTAATAATTACCTTTCTTTTCTTCTTACTAAAAAAAAACAAAACAAAACAGAATTCTACATATAATAATGACAGTTTTTTTTTTCTCTAATATTATTAAATTAATTACAGTTTCATTTTTAGTATACTTTCTGACAACAAAAATTAATTTATCACTGTCCCAGACTGGACTCTCCAGTTAATCAAAAAATTTTTTTTCCTCTCGAAACTTTTTCACTGCTCATCTCTTTTATTATGATCATCATTATTATTATTATTATTATATTATCTACCTATAATATAAAAGAATATTGACTATAAATGTATATATGAGTAATCAATTTCTGTCTTATTTAATTTCAGGCCAAGTTATTGGAGTCATCTCATGCTTGGCTCGGCGCCTCTACGTCTTCAATAGCCGGTAAGTGTTAATACTTTTTCAAATTCATCTAAATTTCGATTTAATTTATTAGTTTTTTTTTTATGTATACAAATTTGAAATGATAAAGGTACAAAGACGCACGATAAGTCCAAATTATAAAAAAAAAATCATTGTAATTGCGCAAATATTTAACGATATATTGGCGTCCTAGAAGCATATTATCTATAGTAAAGCCGACCCTGTCTTGAAATTTTGATTTCATATTGTAACTAAAATTGTACTAAAATTCTGATTGTTTGTGTTTTTATTTCAACGATATGATGCAAAACCACCCTCCTCTATGTATATAGATTTTACTATACATTTAAATGTACATAAACTCTTATATGGGTATTGATTATTTCAATTATATGCAATTGTACTAGTTTCGTCTGATAATTAAATGATAATAAGGTCATACGTACCTATTTATTAAGTTGGAGAATTATGCTCATTATTGTTGTTCTAGTTTCCTTTGTCTATGCTGAATTTACCGAATTATAAAATATTAACATTGTACCTATTCTAAGAAAGATAAGGAGATTCCGTTTAACATTAATCGTTACGAGAATTCAATAATCCATTAACCATGTATTTGTATGATTTGTATGTTTGATGTAAAAGCTATGAGCATTTTTGATATTAACTAAACTCTTCTTATTGTACAATGTGTCTATTTAGATTTCGCCGGCTTGACTTTACAAAAAATAAGAGTGATAGCAGTAATAGCATACTCTGGCGCATTTCAAGACAAATACTCCCGTATAACGCGCCGAATACGTTACGCGCTTTATAAATTCGCGTTAAGCCGAATACCACGGGGCGTGATTCGACAAGTAACGAGCCAGACTCGCCAGACCACACGTCGTGCGAACGGGCGCGCCCAGACATTTCAGGCTCAGCTAGAGATGGCTTGTGTTTCCGCACCAATTGTCGGTAAATTTGGCACGAGTTAAAGAGAAGTCGAGCCCCTCCACAGGAGGAAAATGCAAGTTCGTCACATTTCAGGTTGTCGTTGATAAATGTGATAAATTTTTTCATAATAAATTAAAAATGGAGTGGACAAACGACATTATTTTGTGTAGTTTCTGTCGTTTTATGAAGGGGATCCGGCGATATGGAATCCAAGTGTAACTGAACCATAAAAACAGAAACCTTGTTCACGATGCTTATAGGCGCATAGAGGGTAAACTAAAGTGGACTACGGCACTGACAAGACTCAGGCAAGACTTACCAAGCCAACACCAATCACACACCACGAACTCACACGCGTCGTGGGAATATCATCCACGAGCTAAGCCTAACCGAGCCACAAGCCAGGCTTGCCAAATCACGCGACGTGGGATTCCGGCTTTACAGGAAATCGCATTGTACGAGATTTTTTCTGGTATAATGCACATTCTTGCCGTGCCAACTTTTATTAAATATATTTCATCAAATAGGAGAGTATTTCAAAAATAAATGGCATGCACTATGCGACACCAAGCTAGATACATAGGAGAAACCATCGACTTAAGCACTCTCATTTCTTTTATAAAAGTTGAGGTAAAAACGCCGGTTTTAATATTCTTCTTCTTGCATACATTAAAAATTTTACTAATCAGACTAATATTTTGTAACATTACCGCATTTTTCTCAAAATACAGAGACATATTTCCATGCAACTATATATCAGACAAAGAACGATAGAAATCGGTGGTGCTAACAAGTTAGTGTTGTTAATACTTTTCCTTATGTACCTATTTTGTTGCAGCATACTGTATATAGGTACATGAAATTGATTATACACAAAACAACGATGAAACATAAGAAGTCGGTAACTATGGAGCAAACAATCTAATGCTCAGCTAAAGCAGATTTGATTCTTAAATCAGGTGTGTTTTATTGTTAGGCGCGATCTACGAGGAATCGAGTTATTTGAAAACAGTATAGTTGCAAAATCTTTGACGCGTTGTATAAACTCGCGTTATACGAGAGTTTGGATGGCCTATTAACACGAATACGTCATTTTTTGTAGCCTTGTTTCCTGTATCTCTCATAAAAGCTCTTCTGTATTTGTCTGTTTTCGTATCCTTTATCAAGAAAAACTCGAATCTAGAGCTGAAATGACGGCCTGAAAACACACATTTTTATAAATTACAATTATTAACATCTATTTCGCAGTAATACATTTTCATATCAATCAATCAAATTTATTCATTGTGTACATATTAACGATTATTACGTCTTGATCAATGGTTGATCAATTACACGATCACTCCTTATATAGAATGCAATTTAATGTTGTTTAGATTCGTTGTTGTTGTTGTTATTATTAATATTCCAACAATCCCTAGTTGAGGTGTATCCACAACAAACTGAACATTATCCCAACGTTTAAAGACGATTAGACAATTCATGCAAGTGGATTAACGACTGACAACTTAATGGCCATATCAACATGGTCAGTAACAAGAGAGTCCGCCGACATGAGAGTACACGGTTTATATTTAAGTGTTTCACGGTCGACGAAATTGTAACAGATGTTACAAATAAATTGTAGCGTGACATGTAGATACTGGGTGTGTGTGTGTCTGTATGTGTGTATTTTATATGCGTATATGTATATTTTGTAACTATTTTTATATGCAAATAATATGAGAAAGATGGGGGGGGGGGAACAACAACAACATTGAAATGTGTACAATTTTACATATTTCTAAATTTTCAGATTTATTCTTTTACATATTTTATGACATTACGAATTTATTGATTTATAAAGAGACACGATCAAACTTTATATTTACAAAAGTAGCAATTTTATCACAATCTCACAAATGTATGGCGCTGTCTGGTTTTTGCTTTGATTTTTACTATTTCGTAACGATTTGCCTGAAATTACACTCGATATGTCGCAGTTTTAACAAGTGTGACAGGTTTTGAAATATTATGCCTTATCTATCTGATACAGCAGTGTAAATCACATATGACGTATGCATAGTTCGTCGTTACACTTTAATGTGCAACTAGAATTAAGCGTTTCTTACGTCTAGTTGTTCGTACTCAAAATATATGACTTTTCACTACTAAGCGAGGTTTAAGTGTGTAACGAATAACTAACAACTATTAAGTTTGCTTGTATCGAAATAGAAGAGCAACAGCTACTTTCTTCTTTCTCATCGTCAACTCAATCGATATTTTGAGACAATTAATAATAAATGAATGTTTATAACGAAATTAAACATTTATACATTAATATCAAGTATTCTATTAATAGAATATTAACAGTTTATTGAATAAATTTAATTAAATTGATAATTTATTATTGAGGATCGTCTGTTGGGTGTA
>JAZBGY010001066.1:0-10185 GCA_037414755.1 Lydus trimaculatus | reverse complement strand
CTGTTGTAATATTGAGATAACAGACGGACCTGGGTGTGAATCTTTAATATTTCCATTACAACTTGACCTGTAGTGTTGCTAATTTATTTAACTAATTTTATTATTTTGTTGAATCTCATTGTTATGGAATAATGAAAATTTTTTTGTTTGTTAATTGATTGATATGAAACTTTTAAATACAATTAATTTTAAATGTAATTTATTCCATTCTATATTCGTGTTACAATACTAACAGTCAATTTTTTTTTTTAATTTTGTTGTCTTTCAACGTTCATCAAATATAGACTCGTTCAAAATGCAATTTCTCATGTTGTATTCTCCCCTATACGTTCCATTTTTTTCCATTCTTTTTCGGTTTTTAATTTTAAACAATAAATGTCGCTGGTGGTAGCGATTTATTCTTTGATTTTTATCGACGAGTTCAACAGTAAAATGATAGAGAAGTTCAAATCGTCAATTATTAAATCTTCGATTTCCCATTTCCTATGGCATTAACTGAACATAGAGCAACAATCAGCTTTAGTTGTTGCCAACGTACAATTTTTTTATTATTATTATTATTATTTGCGTTTATCCTCTATTCTATCTCTCAAAAATAAGCTTTTATCAAACTTAATTCTATTTTTATATAGTAAAATTTAGTGATAGAGGAGGGTCGGTGGTGGTAGTATTGTTGATGTATTTTCCTCCCTTCGTCGTTCGTACATGTATATGTTAGAATATAAGCAATTTTCGTATATCATCTGTTCTTAAATGTTTATTTTAAAATTTAAAATACTTTTAACAACTTTACAACGAAAGTTTTCCAACCGGATGAGCTTTTATCGACAATTTTATTCTTCTAGCAAATGTTAAAATGTTGAAGAAATGGATTGTATTGAATTGAAAAAAATTGAAGAATTACTTATTAGATAAGTTTTCTCGTTTATGCTTTATATGTGTTTTGTTGTTGTTAATAGTTATTATTGTGCTATTTTCGTGTTAGAGTTTACCCCACAACAATTTATTTAATAAATAACTTTGTTTCGATTTACGAGGATCTTTAAACTGTTTTGTTTGGTTTTTTTTTAATAAAAAGTATTGCTGCAAGAAATCCAGTCGACGCCGACATACAAGATGAAAAATTAACCAAAAAAAATCTGATACTAATGAAATATGGATGCAGTTGTTCCAAATTTCTAAAAATACCATTTAAAATGTTTTCTGTCTGCGTCGGTGTTTTATTTTAATTTGCTATTAATTTTTTACATTTGCAGTTTATATTTAGCGAAATCCAAGTCTTCCTGTTTTATACAGAATTTTTGATAAACAACCTAATTAATTAATTAAAAGCTTAGATTTCGTTACGATAACGTTTGATTATTATTATTATTATTTTTTTACATTACGCTTTATCCTAGCATGTATCTAACAATTCCTGTAATTTTTTTTTCTGTTATTTTTGTTTGTTTTTTTTGCTCAGATTATCCAACATTATTAAAATTAAAAACCCCAACATGGACACAAGATCAATTAAAAGAAGCAATAGATGCTGTTGTTAAACAAAAGATGCGTTTTACACAAGCATCATCAAAATATGGTATACCAAAAGGCACACTCTATGATAATATTTTAGGCAAATCGAAACGTATGGCCGTTTTAGAAGAAGCTGGTCTATCAACCACAGAAGAATCAGCTGTATTAGAATTTTGTTGTGATGTATCTGTATCACCATATAATCGACGTACAAAGAAATCATTAAAATCGGTATTGAGTTTTGTTGAGAAATTACGTCGCACCAGAGATCCAGATTTTATGTTTACTGGTCTATCTGGTTTTCGTTGGTGGTGGGCATTTTGTAAAAAACATAATATCGTCTCATTATATTATGAAAATAATAATGGTTCGACGAATAATAATAGTATATGAATTAAAATGAATTTATAAATAATATTGACGCACAGTATCCCAAAACAGGTGCCTTACATACAGCATGCGACCGCAAAATAGGAACATAGGAAACAACACCGACCCTACCCACTCTCAGAGCTTCGATAAGAGTTGGAATGATATAAAAACAAACCGGGCAGCCAAAAGTATAAGAATATCGGTTGTTGACGCCATCCATTCTCTTTCATACATAAAAATGCCCAAAATTTCGTAACAGATACAAAGTACTGTGGTTCATCTCCAACTATATCAGGGATGAATGATGGGTGGTGTCAATAATACTTCTGGCTTATCAGTGCTTCTTAATAAGAGTGGGTGATGCTGATGCTTCTCCCTATATGCGTATTTTGCTACCATGCTGTATAGATATTAAAATTTGTTGCTAGTTAGTCGTCTATCTATAGGGACTATTCTTTAATTTTTTCCATATTGTTTATATTGCCAATCAAATACCAAACACTGGTGCTTTGTTTCTTCTATAAACAATAAATTAATGATTAATCAAAGTTAGTTTGTTATACAGAATTTAGTTAATTTCTTAAATTTTACGATACATTCCTTGAAACGTTATTATTATCATTATTATTATTATTAGTTATTATTATTATCATGATCGTTATTATTTCTTGTTAGAAAAACTCAACATTCTGTCATAGTTACATTATGATTATTATTAACAATATGATGTTAACATTGACATGAGCTATATTTATGCAACTGCAATTACTTGGTTATTATTGCCGTATGTATTATTATTATTATTATTCAACATGCGATCTTTATTATTATTATATTAGTTGTATTTTTCCGCTATATTAATATTGTTTTTTTTCTTCTATATTTCGGATGAAAATAATTTATTTTCTCACATATTATAAGGCTGACACGATTCTTTCGAACGTTGACACAATCCTGCCAAATTAACAATAAAAACATTCCGGCAGCTTTCTGTCATCTTCATCATCATTCTTATTATTATTATTATTATTAATAATAATGATTATTTGTAGTTATATATTGTGGAGACGTCTCGATAGAGTCGTATTTATTATTATTATTATTATTATTTCCTAATAAATTTTCTGATATTAAGTTAGTTTAATAGCAATAATGTTAATGATATTTATGATTGATTTTTCGGATATTTTTTTTTATATATTATATATATTTATCTAACTGTTGGAAGTATATTATAAACAATAGCTTTCAACGCATTATAGTTAAGTTGCAGTATTTTATAAACAAAAATTTAACAAAATGAAAAAAAATCGCAACATTTATCCTCAATAAACAATTATTAACTGCAATTGGAGTAATTTATTTAATCTTTCCCAATTAAAACGATGATTCAATTGATAATAAAAGGAAAATTACAGGTTTTTTTTTTATTTTTTATTGTTTAAACATTTTCAACGGATATAAAAACATTTTAAACAATTTATAATAAATTATTATTTTTGGTTAAAATTATAACAACAACCCCACAACATTTGATTTATTTGTGAAATTGCAATAATTAAAATACGAATGACTATAATAATTTTATTAATACAATAGTTATTATTAGACATTTTACAACATTGGGTACAGTAATAAATTATTAAAAGTAAATTGCTTTTCTAATCGTTTAAATTTTACCATCCTCTGTAGTAATTTCTATTATTATTTTATAAAATACAATAAAATCATTAGTATTGCGATAAGAATTTAATTTTTTCCCCGAAAAGATCAATAATTTTCCAATTAACCATTATCTAGGACTTTATCGTCGTGCACGTAGAAATTTGATTTGTTTAATAATTTTGTAAACTTATTATTTGCAATTTTGTGTTACAGGTACGCATCTTAAGGGTAATCATTATCATTATTTTTATTTTTATTATTATTATTATTATGAATTTATATCTTTGTATTTATCACTGCTAAACCAGATTTCTGTTCTATTAATTCACTTAATTTGTTTTATTATCCATATATCTGGATTGGCAGTAATTATGTTTGTCTAATTACAAATTTATTTCTTATATTTTACTATAAATACTAATAGTGTTTTATTTTTCTATTTCTTTCAGCAGACAGTTATCAATATCAGTTGCAATCTATGTGGCAAAAATGTTGGAATACAAATCAAAGTTTAGTACATAATTTGCGCTTCCGTGAACGTGGCCCATTGAAATCATGGCGACCTGAAACAATGGCCGAAGCGATATTTTCAGTTCTTAAAGAAGGTCTATCATTATCACAAGCAGCTAGAAAATATGATATACCATATCCAACATTTGTTTTATATGCAAATCGTGTACATAATATGTTAGGACCATCAGCGGACGGCGGTTCAGGTAGGTTTGTCCACTTTTTCTGTTTGTTGATTTATAGATAAATTTAGACGAAACAAAAAAAAAAAAGCTCCCACTGTGAGTGTCTGTCTGTAATTAACTACCTTTTGCAATCAATTAATCGATTGGGACAGCTTTTTTCTTAAGATGTTAGAAAAAATTCAGTTTAGATTATCAGGTTATGAGACCCCTTGCAGTAGCGTAACTAGGAATTTTAGACCCTTATGCAAAAATATTCTATACCCCCAATTCTTTTAATATTAACCAGATTCTATAATATCTTCATCTACTACAACTCCAATAACTCCTATTATTAGGCCCCCTTAACGTCTAGACCCTGGCTTATGCATAGTTACGGTCTGCCCCTTAGCACGTTTACAATAGAAGATGTGGATTCGCATCCAGTAGAGAGTTTTCGTTATTCGCGTCTGGTTCTGACTTGCTTACAATAATTTAGTGTTCAGTCAGTGGTAGCAAGATGTTCCTTTCAAAACTTTAGCGTGTTTTTAAAGCATAAAAGCTTACACATACAACCAAGTTAGTTTGTCATTGTTTCAACTTATAACTTCATTTTTTAAATTGTCTTAAATGATGCCATTTAAAAGCTAACAAACTGTCTTGAAATACAGAAGTTGGTTATAACGACACTCTACTTAACGATAACATATAACTGACAGTAGTACCGGCTAGACTTTTTGCACAGTACAATTCTATGGGGCACAATAGATGATAAACATTTGTTTTTGAAAAAATATTGACTTTAACAACAATAGTTTGCAACCTTTGCGATTTATTTCAAAATCCCTTCTACAAACTTGGAGCAATATAAAATGTTTCAACGCGGCGCGCCCCCTATGTGCGAAGCCTAGTGCTTTTGCCCCGTCTGTCCTTTTATTTCAGCTGGCCCTTATGGACAAACCTATACAATAACTATCCGAATGTCGCAACGGATAACTTAATATAAAGTAGAATTCGGATATAATGCATACGGGGCCAAAGCCTATAAATTTACATGAAAGTTTCAATTTCTGTTTAGTTTACAGTACAGTTTCACGGTTATTATCAAGCGACTTCACGGATATAACGAACAAAAGCCTGTGGTAGTAAGAAGCAATGAATGAACAAACATTAGTGCAGTTTCTTTGGACGTCAAGTCTGAAGAAACACACCTGTTCCTCGATTTATTCGGCATTTTGTAAACGATTTTACACGGTCAAAAAAAAATTATATGAATGTATATATGTCATAGTACTGCCATGAGTAAGAGAATAGGCAATTATTGTTTATTTAATTACGCTTTGCATGAGTGGCCAGGCCCGGCAAGAGGGGCGTACAGCCGGTACAAACTACCGGGGTCCGTAGTGTTCTGGGGCCCGGAATGTCTCCCGACATCGTTGTAACTGTAATGTAACATCATTTTTGGGGCCCCTGTTAGTGGCGTAACTTAAAATATACGGTCCAAAGACAGAAAACCAAAGTTGTCTTTGCTGTATGTAGATTTTTAAGAAAATCAAAAACTGATGGAACAAAATTCGGGTGGTCCTTTAAATGTGGGCCCACTACATGCTTGATCCAGCTATCTCCGTACTTTACGTTAGTTACGCCACTGCTTCGCCTATCATTATCGCACTTCCTCCACTAGATCTACGTGATAGATGATTTCTTATTTAAAAACGACGTAGAGCATATGCTTCGCGCAAAAGAAACAATATATCTCCAGTTAACAGCATGTTCAGTGAAGGATAATGATATACTAATTTGGGGATAATGTAGAAATTGGACATTCTTTATCGGTCGTGCTTATATATGACAGTTCCAATATTTAGATAAGCTCCACTTAGCAGATGATATTTCAGAAAAATTATAAATTATACAGTGTAGATCATGAACGCTCGCAATGGGGCGCTTGTTTCATTTAAAAATATCCATAAATTACAATAGGACGCTTTGTTTCTCTCTTAAAATAGTATTAAGGGTTGGCTGGTTTTTTGGCTTACGATAGGGTCATTCCCTGAAAATTTGTAAACACGTGTCTAAAGATTGTTCGTATTCTTGTTATATTCCCCCACTTTATCAGTCACTTATTCATAAAACTGTGATATAATCACATCCGGACATATAACGTTTACATTTTAATTATTTCTACAGTGTCGTTATAACCGGATTCTACTGTATTTTAAAGATTTCTCTGATAATAACTCAACATTTTCTTGGAAAGTTCATTAAGTAAACAACGAAGATTTTTTTTAAAAAAACCAATTTATATTTTTCTCTTTTTATTTAAATTTATTTATTTAATCATACATCTGATGATTGAACTCTCCAGTTAACTTCAAGTTTCTTTTTTTTTTTTTATTAAAATTTAATTAAATACCACATGACTGTGTTTGTTTTTCGTTTCAATTTAAACGAACATATGAAGAATCATGTAGAACGAATATTTATCAAACGGATACAACATGTTTTAACAAAAAAAAAAGTGTTTGAATTGTTCACACATTATTTTTTTTTATTCATAATTTTTATTTATTCAATAATTGACTAACCATCAATTTTCCAAGTAATGTTTAATTAATTTCAGAATGCAAAAGAAAGTACAATGAACTGCGCCATTTAACATTTAATTATTATTATTATTATTTTTCAGTTTCAGACCTTTATAATTTTCTGTCTTTCACATTATTGCATACAAACTTTAATTATCCCTTTTTATTCGTAATTCCCCTATATATTGATTAGTATTTGCGTTGCTATATTTAAAGGGGTGCTTCTAGGAAGAATACCTCCCTCGTTTAACTATTAACACGAATACAAACACATAAATTTAAATTAAAAATAAAATATTATAAAAAATTTTCATTGATCGGACACGTTATATTTACAATTGTTGCAGTTTATAAATTAAAGGGAGCCTCATTTAAACAACCGGAAACGGTTTCCCAGAACATTATTCAATCATATTTTAAACAATTCTGTTGAATATCAAAAAAATTAGATCGAAAATTGACCTAATTATAACTAACGAGTAATTATTATTAATTACCATTTACGTAAAAATCTTGTTTATTTAATTGTATATAGAATAGAATACAAAAAAAAAATCGTAATAATAATAATAATGATGATGATAATGATAATAATGATGATTATATAGGAAAATCAACCTTGTTTCAATTTTAGATTTACGACCGAAAGGCCGTGGTAGGCCGCAACGAATACTGTTGGGTGTATGGCCTGATGAACATATAAGAGGTGTGATAAGGGCGGTAGTGTTTCGAGATTCACATCAAATCAAAGAAGAATCCCATCTTGCCTATCCACGATTGCATGTAAGTGTGTTGTTTTTCTTTCGTTTTATGTTTTTGTGTTGTTGTTTTTGTTGTTTTATTTTCTTTGTTTTTTCTGTTTTATTACTAATGATATTCAAACAATTTTCCAAGTGAGAATTGTGCTTATTTTTTATTAAAATTTCTTAATAAATTTTGAATATAAACTGTAGTACAACACAAAGCTAGATTAATTTTTAATGTTGAAATGGGGAACGGTTTCTTATTTGTTTAACGAGTAAAAAGTGAAACTGCTCCCGTTGCTTTTCTGACGTGTCATTAATGAAAAATGTAGATCACAGTAACCCCGTGGTATTTGTGCGTTACTATCAATAAAACTTATAATCAATTATTTTAATTAAATTGATTTGTTTTATTCTTTTTTGTTTGTTTTCTAGGATGGCGTTAGTATACATAGTTATCCGAATAACACTTGTAGTAATGGTTCTGATCCGAATGTGTCCCCTGGGGCGGCTGCCGCGGCTGCTGTAGCGGCTGTAGCTCAAGGATTACGTCAACAGATGTGCAGTATGGTGGCGGCGGCACAACATCAAAATTCAGCACATGATACAAATCCTGTAGCAAATCTAGTGAATTCACTAGCATTAGCCACACATTGTGGCTCAATGTCGAGTAATGGTGGACCACCAATGACAATGGCATCATCTTTACGTAGTATGAGTAGTCCAGCGGGTAGTATACAAGATTTACGAATAAGTCCAACTGAATCGGCATTAGAAAGTCCCATATCATCACCATTAGGTTTAACTGTATCAAGTACAATGGAACCAGCGATTAATATGAATATTGGTAATAGTATGGATGTTGGTATTGGTGGTATGACGTATAAACCATCAAGAGCATTTACATCACCCCGACCAGAGAATCTCTTCCAAGAAGACATCGATGAAATTGTGAAACCGATGCATCACACTTCCACGACTCGTCCTAAGGATGCAATGGCCACAATTAAAATGGAACCGTTGGCAGAGTGTCGCGGTGAATGAAACGAGACAATGTTGCAATGTAATGTGATAAATTATTATTAGTTAGCAATTAAGGGAACGGCCGAGCCGATCCCATTTTAGAGGTTTTTTTTTTTTTTGTTTTGTTTCTATTATTACTCTCAAATCAACTGTTGAAAGTTTCGGACGATTTTATAAAATTTATCTAGAAGCCAAAGTTTCGGCCAGTTTCACAAAAGACTGTCTATAGACCAGTGCAAATTATTTCGCAAAACAATAAAATGACGAACTTGCACTGGACTATGTTACATATAAATGTATACTATTGTTCTAAATTCAAAATTAGATTGGATATTTTTTCGTATTTAACAAAAAAAAACAAGAATATTTATAAAAAAAAGGGAACATTCCCGGCCTCATCCTCGCCCATCCTTAAATCCTACTATTTCTCTCTATCTATCACTCTCTATTTACTATCAACACTTTTATTATACGACAATCCGTTAATTGAAATTTCCCATATCTATCTATCTAATAAATATATGTATGGAAAGTGCACTAATTTGAATGAAATTCGATTAAAAACCATTCGGGCCCAATTCAGTTTCCAAAATGCAATAAGATTATATTCTAAATAGATCTTTTTTAAACCAGGCACCTGTACACGTATACAAATTGTTTTCAGTTATTGCATTAAAGGTCCAATTCTTGGTCACAGATTAATTCGTTAACGATTCCAACACAACTAGATCTCGATTTGAACAAGAATCTGTTAAATTCTGTGATGATTTTTTTTTTTTTAATTTTTTAGATTAAGTTGTTGATTTACAGGCGAATTTAACTGTTTCCAAAGAAGAAGGACTGATCTTTATTTAAGTTGTTTTTCTTCAAAATATTGTAGGAATTAAGTGTACAGATGCATTAGATATTTATTTTTCCATAGATGAAATTTTGGGGAAAATCTAGATGAAAGATGGTTTATTTTGATATAATGAGAAATAATAATAAATACACCAAAGTCACTGATAGTTTTTAAACAAAATAATAATAATAAAAAAAAATAATGAACATGTACAAAAAAACCGACAATGTGTAATCTTGTTGTAATATGTGTAACATAATTATTCTTAATCCTAGAGTTCTATTCAAGTCACTGGATGATGATGATTTCAATAATAATCAGTGCAATATCCACCATCCTGATCATCAGAATTACAACAACAAACCTACCACTACCCTTCACATAACTCTTTATTCTATCATTAATTTATTAATTTATTCACAAACAACAAAAACAAATACATACAGTTTGTTGTTAATGTAAATGGTCAGTGATTATCAACAGTATTTCGACCATTTTTGGTCTAATTAAGTTATTTCTTTATTTATTATTTAAGTAAATATTGTAATTACAACAATTGTATAGGTAATTTATAAACAGGCTTTGTTAATTGCATTAGCTTTTGTGTATAATTTTATCAATTGTACAGTTTCTTTGACCGAATATACAATTTGTTGGCCATAAGAACTTATCAATCAAAATTACTAGTTTTCTATTATTATTATTATTTATTATTATTATTATTATTATTATTTAATAAATGAATAAATGAATAAATGAATTATTGT
>JAZBGY010001065.1:0-30313 GCA_037414755.1 Lydus trimaculatus | reverse complement strand
CCAGAAAATACATTTAAACTATTAAACTTTACAAAAAATTCTCCTGTAGCACCATTAAAACCGATAAAATCAAACTGTACATCACAAATCTTACCATTATGTGATAAATCACAAAATTGTGTATCGATTGATAGTAACATTGATAAAAAGTCTGATATATTGTCGAAAAAACAACAACAACAACAACAAGATAAAAAAGATGAAAATTCACCAACAATTTTATATACAATTGAAACACAAGATGGTTTTAAATATTCATCAACATCAGTTACAGATATGTGGACAAAATTATTTGAATCTGTACAAAATGCACGAATTGCAAATAATATGCCACCATTACCATCATATTATAATAATATAAATAATAATTTAAAATTATTAGGTTTAAAATCACCAGCTATAAAATATTTAATTGAACAATTACCAGGTGTTAATAAATGTACAAAATATAAACCGATATACAATTTTTCATCAAAATTAAATGATATTGATGATGAACATATTGGACATAATTATGGTTGTGCTAGATGTGTACCACATATAAAACCAAATAATAATAATTATGATATGTTTGGATGGTTAGCATCTATATATAGAAGTCCTGAACCGAATTTAAATTGTACCGATTTAGTTCCTAGGTAATTCTATCATTAAACAACAATAACAACAACAAAAATTAATAAATTAAAATATAATTAATTTTAGAAGAAGTTCCATTAATAATCTTCCAATAGCTATGAAATTTCGACAATTAAAATCAACTAGCAAATATTCAGTTGGTGTATATCGTTCAAAAATACATCGTAGAGGTTTGTTTTGTTTACGTGATTTTGAAGCTGGTGAAATGGTCATTGAGTATGCTGGCGAGGTAAATTATTATCAAAATTACTAATAAAAAAAAGCAAACTAACTAGATAATATTTAAGGTAATACGTTCGATTTTAACTGATAAACGTGAAAAATATTATAATTCAAAAGGTATCGGATGTTATATGTTTCGTATTGATGATAATCTTGTGGTTGATGCTACAATGAAAGGCAATGCTGCACGTTTTATAAATCATTCCTGTGATGTAAGTTATTATAATTAAATAACAACAACAACAATAACAATAAATTGATTTTAGCCTAATTGTTATTCGAAAGTAGTTGAAATATTGGGACATAAACATATTATAATATTCGCTTTAAGACGTATTATATGTGGTGAAGAATTAACATATGATTATAAATTTCCAATTGAAGAAGATAAAATACCGTGTACATGTGGAACGAAAAAATGTCGAAAATTTCTCAACTGATATTCAATAGATTTTGGCAAAAAACAAATCAACATATACGTATCAACGTATAATAATTGTTTATGTAAATTGATAATTGTACATTTGGCAAAATTTGTCTAATTAATATTTGTATATAATTATATAAAAAAAAGAAAAGAAAAATAATTATGAAACCTTAATTTTCTACTTCCTATGTAGCACCTATAATGGCCATATTATTGTAACTAGAGTGTTTATTCACTTTGTGTTTCATTTAAATTTTTTGTTTCATTTTTATAATTGTCAGTATTTAAATTTTTTGTTTATGTATAATTCGGCTGTGAGATTATTATGCATTTGTGCCATGGGCTGCATAGGTGCTATATTAAAAAAAAAAAAAAATTATATAAAATAAATTCCCATATAGACGAATAAATATGTGATATGTTGTATAGTCCATTCGAATGTTATGTCTATACGCATACCAGAATTATCAAACAGTTTCCAAATATTATATAGTTCTTCTATATTAATAAATAATTTATTTATTTATTAATTAAATAACAATGTGGTGACTGATTCGAATTCTTGTTGTGCGTATTATCAATTGAAATTTTCGCATCATAGTTATATGTAAATAGCTTTATTTTGTAAAAGTGTGTGTGTGTGTGCGTGTGCGTGTGTGTGTGTAATAATAATAAAATCTAAATATAATTACACACTCATCAATTAATATATCCATATATTTGTAAAAGAATATCACTTTTGGTACAGATGATGATTATTAAATGATTATTATTATTAAATTAGAAATTTATCTGCTTAAGAGAGCACCCAACTCTGTATGTATCGTCAACAATTTTCTTTATTCATTATTTTATTTTATTTTATTTGTTTTTCTAAGGTAAAAATTGTGATTATAGCTTTACTATCAAATATGACAATATTTACATATCATAAGTGGAACATAAAGACAGTTCTATCACGTGATAAGAGGCCTTGTATAGTGTTTTATGTAGTTGTGTAAAGAAGGAACTTAACAGTGTCTTAAATAGTTCATCGTATTTGAAGTACTTTTTTTTTTGAAATAAAAACCATTCTGGTGCTTACTTTTAAAGTTGAGCAGCTGTGGTATAATCTTTTAATATATATATAGATATATACATAATAAAAACAATTTTAAAAACAGATTCTATAATACTTATTTTTGGTTTTCTTTTTGCAAATAAAAGATTCTTATTTTTTCTATTTCGAATATGTTTATTTATTTATTTATTTATATTTTTTTACATTTTTTAGGAATGTTCGTCAATTTAAATAATAATAATAAAAATAATAAAAATAGAAGATGGGTCACACTATATACAATGCACTATTCTATCTTGTACAGCTTCGTGCAACTTGAATTACTGCTGTTCTAGTTATCATTTCGAAGTTGGAAGATTCACGAGCCGCTTTTTCGTCAACACAGTCCACCAAGACATTTTGGGGAACAGTTAGTTCAGCAACACATCCATCCTGGCAAACCCGTTGAGGAACTTGTGAGAAGCATTTATAGTTACCCATTTGTACAGCTTGAACTTTATATGTTATACAGTCAATTTGGCGTCGGTTGCGTAATTCATATGGTTCTGCTTGTCTGCCAACATCATTATCAGTAATAACATTAACATAATGTTGTTGTTTTCGGTAGCATTGTTTGGGCTGCAATTTAGATGACAAATTTTCTTTGATGTTTTTCAGTGCCTTATATATTGGACCTTGTTTCATAATTGTATAAGAATCAACAAATTCTTTTGGATCACTTAAGATGCATCCTTCTGGATCTTTAAATGCTGTTGCTTTTTCTTCGAATGCTCCACAAATACCTCGTACTGAACCACTGAATTTACCATTCATTACTGATAATCTGGCACGTTTACCATCGTAGAGTACATAAAATTCGTTTGATAATTCAACTTTTATTTCTTTGTTTGGTAATGCGTAAATTTGTAAATAACCATTGTACAAATCGGTGCTTTGTTTTTGTGAAATTTTAACTTCAGCACCATTAATGAATACATCAACATAATCATTTAATCTTGACGGTCTCAATAAGATTTCAACATATTGACCCTGTGTTTGTGGTGTTTGTACGGTGATTTTGATCTTTTTCTTGGACATATCATCTGTACTTGTTTTAGCTAAAACAGCATAGTGTTCAACTTGTTTTTCAAATTCTTTACTGACATCACGATGGTGTTGGGAAGCCAATCTTGGAACGTATAATAACATTACAGTCCATTCACTTCTTAAAGTAGCTGGGTAGATAACTTTTTTAAAAGTACTAACGGCTGTTTTGTCCACAACACAGTATGCTATAGAATCAAATTGAAAAATACGTTTTAGTTATAATT
Source organism: Lydus trimaculatus (assembly GCA_037414755.1). Lineage (NCBI taxonomy): Eukaryota > Metazoa > Arthropoda > Insecta > Coleoptera > Meloidae > Lydus > Lydus trimaculatus. The sequence goes on along the minus strand of JAZBGY010001065.1, from coordinate 26,655 downwards.
AATATTGTTAGCAATAATTCAACTTACGTCTGTAAATGTCGTAACCAAGGAGTTTTCCTGTAAGACGAGATTTTAAGTCGAAGACAGGATGTGAAACAAGTATTTGTTTAAACCAGTCGTTAATTTTAACATTTTTGAACAAAGTGTGTAATCCAGAATCAACTTGCATTGAAGCAGTTAATTTTGTTAAACATGGACTGAATTGTATGTCAAATTGAACTTCATCATTGTCAAGTACTGGTGCAAGTATATTTTCATCCACGTAAGGATATAAGAAGTATCTTCCAAGACTGTACAATTTATAGGTTTGATTGAGTAACACGTTATCCATATCTTGGTAGCCCAATTTGATTTTCAAATGATCCAACAAGTTAGCTTGAACTGTCATATTGGCACAGATTGGTAATTGCTGGTTGCCTTGTTGTTCTTGTTCTTTACATTCATGATACATTGGAAGTTGTCTGAGATATTGTTTACGTTGTTCTGATTTTTTACCTTTTAAGTCAAAGGTCAATTTGGTGGCAGTTTCAATATTTTCACCAAGAGCAACTTTGATATGTGTATTTGATGTTGGATCAAATTCAATAGCGTAATCCATATCAAGACCATTTGTATTTGGAATGTGACTCTTAGCATCAACTCTTACATAATATGGTTTGTTGTCATATTTGTTCTTTTTCATTAATTGGAATAGGAATTTAGAATCAGGATCAACACTGCTCTTTGATAAAGCTCCAGTTGCTACATATTTGATTAAATTATCACCACTGAATTCAATAACAGCATCATAAACATATGTATCTGCGTTTTCAATGTGGTCAGAGGCACGTTTGATGAAGTATTCACGTCTTTGTTGGGCATTATCTGGAAGTACCCAGAATGATTCAGTATCAGTTTCTGCAGAATAGTAATCGGCATCAGTTTGACTTTTGTGTCTGTAGTCGTAACTAAATTCACAGTTTATTTGTTTTGTTGATGATTTTTCAGAATCAACTTTAACGTTGTATTCGCTATATTGAATCTTGTCATTTGTCCAATAGTTCACATATTCGTAGACAGAGTTTCCTCCATTGTTCATTCTCAATAATAATTCTTTGGGATTTGGCATTTCATCAGCACGACCTTCTAATTTCAATGCAATACCTGTTTTTTCTAATCCGACAGTCGTGACAAATTCTTGTTGTTTATTTACGCTAATGATAGGTTGTCTCTTTTCGTCCATTGACACTATATCTTCTTTCAAAGTATATGGCCATGTGCTGAAGTGCATCCATCTGAATTCTGGTTGTTTTACTTGTTCTAATGCTTCCAATTGTAATTTCATCATTTTTTCTTTAGTATCAAGTTGGACATTGATTTTAACAGGTAGATCGATATGTACGTTTTTATCGTAACCAATACTGTAGTGATGAGCGTTAAATGCTGTTAAGAAACCAATTCGTGATTGTACTTTACTGGAAACCAAGGCACGAACTTTAAGTACACCTTCAATTTTTTCAGGTTTGTTTAATAAATTATCTGATGATAATAGTGGTGTTGCTACAACTTCAAATTTACCATCAAATTTGTAAACAAGAGGATTGTCATAAGTGAAAATAAATGGAAAACCAGTTACTGTTGGTAAAGCGATAGTATATTCTCGATTGTTCATCAATTTATTGTAACTGAATTCTTTGCCATTTCTCCATTCTTTTTCCCAATATTCAATCATTTTAGGTAGATTTTCGATAGTATGGTTGTCAAGTGAGAAATTGTTATCTAACAATAACCATGGAACGTACATGGTCATCATACCTTCTAGTTGTTCATTTCTGTCCAATTTAACACCTAATAATTCAGCAATTCGTTTACTAGACCATGGTTGGTTTTGTTGTTGTTGTTGTTGTTGATTTTTTTGATATTCTTTAGTTTGTTGTTGCCAAACAGTAAAAAGATCATCAAAACTTGATACCATAGCCAAAACTTTAAGATAATTGTATCCAACACCAGATTTTCTTCCATTTATATCGTAGAACAAACCATCTGGTAAGAAATGATCTTTACCACCGAAAGTTACTCCAGATTGTGTGTAAACTTGATCTAATTCCTCATTAACGAATTGGATTAATAGTTTTTTGAAATCTTGGACTCCGTATTGTTTCTTTGTGAGGTATGGTAAGGCGGATTTAGCAGCAGATCGTCTGCAATAAACAAATGATTTAGTGAAAAATTAACAAAAATAAACACAATTAATTCGTCAATACTTACATGCGTTTAAATTCATCTCCTTGCAATTTAGCAGCATTTCGTATTAGTGTTTGAACAGCAGCATTAACTTGTTCACTTGTATCAAAGTTGGTATAATCAGCCATACGTTGCAACATACTTGCAGATGGTTGTGTATGTACAAGATGATAGACAGCAAGAGATCTAATTAGATCGTTTTCAGCTGAATTTTGGTAAATGCGGTAAAAAACATTTTGTGCAACTTGGCGATCGCTTTCAATTAAAAGACCTGAAGCGAAAATCATTATAGCTCGTTGAACCTGAGATGCATATTTTCGGCCTTCCAAGTATGGTTCGAAAACAGTTAAGATTTTAACATGTCCGATATTATAAAGTGCATAAAGATAAATATAAATGTCGTGTTTACGATCATCTAATATAGCTTGATCTAATTGTTTACCCAAGAATGGGATAACTTCATCTTCCAAAAATTTATTACCACTCTTTGTGTCGAAATTTCCAAAAACATGTACAGGATAGTTGTCATGTGATGATTTCTTGTCAACATATACTTTGCGGCAAAGATGTGCGAATGAGTATGTGACTGATTCATTCAAGTATGCTTGTTGCATTATTTTTGGATCGTTCAACATACGGAAGAAAGACCTCATGTATTCTTCAGTTGGTTCGCGGGTAGCACGAGCTAAAACAAAAACAACTTGGGCAGCTTCATTTCCGTAGATTTTTTCTGATTCAATCCACTTTTGAATACAAAGTAAAGATGGTCCAGTACCAGCTTGAGCTACAGCATCTCTATAAATTTTCCAGACTTTTTGTTGTTCACCTGGCTGATCAGTATATAAACGATCTGCTACTTTTTGCATTTCTTCTGCATTCATGGTACGAATTATGCTGACTAATCTGACAAATTGGCTTAACATGGATTCTTTAAGTATTTTATCGGCCTGTTTGAGTTGTTCACTGATTTTTTTACAGAACATTTCAACCATATCGACAATATTCTTAGCGTTTTTGAGTGGTAATCCATGGTAGCCAACTGTGTATGGTAAGAGAGGTGATAAAGGAGCTTGATCTATTTCAGCTGTTCTTTGGGGATTTTTTCTGTTGAATTCTTGTGCTTCATCTGACAGTATAGGGGTGTAACGTTTTATTTTTCTTACTAATTCATCATTAGGCATTGGTCTGTCTTGTAGATATTGTTCTGCAGGTATTTTGTTTTTAGCAGATGGCTCATCGTCTGCGTACACTAAATTTCCAACATTAACAGGATTAGTTACTACATATTTACCAGTTTTTCCTTTATTGACAGCCAACAGAGTTATATTTATATAGTTTCTTACAGAACCTTTTTGATGATTAGAAAATAATGGGCTTACAACGATTTCATCATGGGTAACACAACTTTGGATAGTGTAACGTTTAAGATTCCCTGTAACTACAGCCCTACTGATAGTTGATCGATAAAATAAATTACCAACTTGATTGCTAAGTGGTTCAAAGGTGTCTCTCATGTTATCAAAACCTTGATGGTAGAATAAAGTTTCCATACTTCTGTTGTGGTTTTTAGTTTTAACAATTTCAATAAATTGGCCATCACCTCTTAATTTTCTAAGTGGTGCCAACCAAGGTTTTGATTGTAATACATGTTCAGATAATGGGTGAACATCATATAAAGTTTCTGTTGTTCCAGTAACTGTATCTTCTATTGTTTTATAAACACCTGAATTTTCATTATTTATTGGACGTGTGTTAATATCACTTTCAATCAAATTAGTACCATTTGTATCCAATTGGAATTGACTTACAATTGCCTTGATTAAATTCAATTCCCAATTTTTGATTTGGTTATTGACAATCAAATTACGAATAATACCATTTTGTATAACAATTTCAAATGGTTTTTCAAGAAGTCCTAATGTCTTATAACTCAACTGAGAATCAGGTATTTGTTGATCCCAGTATTTCAAATGAGTATGAAGTTCAGCATATTCGGCTTTCGTTATTAAAGCTTGAAGTACGTTACCATAACCGGGTATAATAGTTAATTTAGCTTTTAACAAAATACCAAGATATTCATTAGAAAGATCGTGTAAGCTACTCAATGTTCTAATGCGAACATTATACGAATATTCGGTGTTTGGCTTGAATGCTGGAGTATTCGCAGCGAACACTACGCCCACTGAAAATGCAATTATCCAGTTGATTGAAAATTGTTTTAATTTTTTTTTCAGGGAAAATTATGTATTAAAACTTACCTAGAAGGCAGAGTTGAAGCTGTGACCACATCCTGGACACTGGTCGAAGAAGTGTGACGAGATACATTCATTCATAAGTTTATATAGGGATTTAAAATGGAATAAGTCAGCATTTTTAAAGGACAAATTTCGAATTTTGTACATCCACTGATAATAAGAAGTGCATAGATCAATAAACATTTTATTATCATCATATTCTAAAGGAAATATTGTATTTCATTTGCAATTGATACAAAAATGACAAATATGCAAAATATAAAATTATCAATTTCAACAGCATTTTATCTATTAAATTACGAATTTCTTTTCGCAATATTTTCAAATTACTAAATAGCAGATCTCAGGTAATAAATGATTTTATCCGGTGTTGTATCACTATAGACAGATTTTACTGTATTAAAACAATATTAACAAATATTGTCATGCTTCATTTAATGTTGTTTGATTGTTTACAATATTTGTATCAAATAACACATTAACTGATTAAAAGTCTGCATACAGACTGTCGCGTTTAAATGATTTTTTTTTTAATTATAAAAATTAAAATACAGATGTAACTCATTCAATTCGATTGCAATGATGATAAATTTTGAATTTCTCCTGTTCAATTTTAGAATGTGCAACAACAATTAAAAACAATGTAAACTTGCAATTGATGGGCTGTAAAACACATGAATAAACTGCCAGATTTTCGGAATCCTAAAAACGTTAACACTCTTTTAACTCTAATATAGTTTAGCGATCAAAAATTTTGGCCCGGATGTTAGTTCCACCGAAATAATTCTATTAAATTGCGATTTTTCTCGATAACACTACTTTTGGGTGTTTAATTTAGATGAGACATTCTGTATAATTGATGGTAAAAGAATATAAAACGTTTCTAAAAATACTATAGGGATAATCGCTCAAAATACGCGTTATATTTATTTAAATATGTTCACACATTATCTAAATTATAATAAAACATTTATAAGGGCGTATTGAGATATATATACTTGAAATAATATAAAAAAGAATCTATCAGTATATTTTCAGTTACCGTTCTGTAATAAATAGTGGCGTCGCGACGCCTCTCGATCAGTACATTTCAAGATTTTCTTTCATTTATATGAAACGATCATAATAAATAACAAAAATATTATAAACAAATTCATGTTTGAAATTTTAGTAACAAAAGATAAAGAACATGAAAAATAGTTTGTGTTTCTTTTTGTTTTAAAAAAATAAATATATTAACTAAAAGATTGAAACTTTTGAATTCTTCTCGTATTGTTGTTATAGCTGGAATTTGAGTGATTTTGGTGATAAACCGTTTAGAATTTAATATTAAATGTGACATCATCCCCTCATAATAATAATTTTGGCTAAATTAAGTAAATTTCTTGTTTAATCAAATGCTAATCAATTTCTAATAACAAAATTAGAAAAAAAAATGGATGAGAAAATTGATTATGATAGTTATTCGACAATTGATTACGGTTATGAGAATGAGGATCCTTATTCAATATTTTATTGGAATGAATTAATACCAACCCTAATTGTATACAGTATAACATTTGTAATTGGTTTAATTGGAAATTGTTTAATTATATTTACAACATTTCGCTATCGTCGTATGCAAAACGTAACTAATGTCTTTTTAGCCAGTTTAGCGTCCGCTGATTTACTATTGATAATCATCTGTATACCAGTTAAGGTAAACAATAAACCGTATTATATTAACAACAATAATATATGTGTTAAATTAATTAATATTAAATATAATTTTGTTGCTATGTTGATAAATTATAATCTATTATCTAGGAATATTTCATATCTACATTAATAATAATGGTTAAATGTTTAACACATCTGTTTTTCATTTAGAGCCCACTTTATATCGATGTCAAATCAGTTTCGTAAACAAATTTCGATGGGTTTTAATCGAAAAAAACCCCTATTTTTATTAATAATTCCAATCGAAACCATACGGTAATCAACAATCATTTCGCCAATAATTCTCCTCAATTTGGGGATAAAAGATAAAAGTAGAAAATCTTATTTTATTTTAAATAAAAATTTCAATATATTTGTTTAAAAATAGACTAAAAGCTCTCCGAAAATAAACATTTAATTCACTAATGTTTAGATATATTGCTTTAATGTTTATGTTGCTAAATGAATGGGCACTTCTTCGTCTTTGAACTTAATACAACTAACAATGTTTCCAATAATTTTGAAAGCTTTCATAATTTGTTTTTGTTTTTTTTTTAATTTTGATAAATTTCAGGTGGCGAAAATCTTTTCATATACGTGGGATATGGGGATGTTTGTTTGTAAAATAGTACATTATATGCAAAATGTATCTGCTATCTGTTCTGTATTAACATTAACCGCAATCAGTATCGAACGGTAAGATATTTTTCTATGTCCATATCGGCAAATTATTATCGATTTTTTTCTAATTAAAAATAAAATTGATTATCAATAAACATAAAAAAAACAGTAAGCAAATCGTTATCGTTTCATTAACAAAACTTTCCAGCTACTATGCAATTATACATCCGATGAAAGCTAAATATATTTGCACGATAAGTCAGGCAAAACGCATCATTTTTGGTATTTGGATAATATCTTTTATTTTGGCTATACCAACATTAATTGCCCAGGTGTGTTTTAGATTATTCGAAAACAAAAATGACTAGATAATTCAATAATTAAATGTTGTTTCCAGGTACATTTACCAGTCGGTTTGGAGAATGAATATTTTTATTGTGTTAAAAATTGGGATTGGGCATTAATATGGCAATTCCATGAATTATATATGTTTTTTGTGATTTTAATTTGTCCATTTTGCATAATGACATTCTGTTATACTTTAATCTGTTGGGAAGTATGGAAAGTTATGAAACAACGATCATTTATGGTCAGCAATCAAAAGTAAATATCTGTTCATACATGATGTCCCGTTCAAGATTGCGTAATATACAGTGCACGCCACATAATTTTGTTAATCTTGAAGGGACATCTTAGTGGAACTGTTATTTTTAATCATTCTAATCTAGTTCACACAAGAAACGCATTAATACTAATGGAAGTAAAAACATCTTCGAACACCATAAGAAGAAACATTGCCGGAAAATTGGACGTGATGAAACAAAAACGGTTAAACAAGTCATTTATATGTTAGTTGCTGTTATTATATTATTTGCAATTTGTTGGGCACCAGTACTTATTGATAATGTATTGATGGCATATGGATTTTTGCCGCATTTACGAATCGGTCCATTACGATATATGTCAACAGCATTCAATCTGATGGCTTATTTCAACAGGTAAATTTTTGATGAGTTTGTTTTTTTGAAACAAAATATGAAAATTTCAGCTGTATTAATCCAATTATATACGGCTTTATGTCGAAGAGTTTTCGGGAAAGCTTCTTACTGGCATTATGCTGTTCCATAGATTTCCATTCACAAAGAACAAACAGTTACAGTTTGAGATACATATCCAGGACGAGTTCTCAAACTAGAAATACATCAATCAGATGATTGAAGACTTCAGTATTATTATATAAACATTAATATTATTGTATCGGTATTATATTGAAAGTATTTATTAACAAAAAATACAAATTTAAAGTAAAATAAATGTGCATTTCATATAACTGTTTTAGGATCCCATGCGAATTTCTTTTTTCTATCGATATTGTGCAACATACTCATATCACTGTCCGGTATAACAAAATTTAAATCAATATTGTTTTGTATATGTTGGGCGGAACGAGCTTTCGGTATTATACCGATATTTTGTTGTAACGCCCAACGTAATAGAACTTGTGCTGGAGTTTTTCCCAAGTTTTCAGCAATATTACAAACAACGGGATCAGATATTAAAGTTGGATTATTACTACCACCTAGCGATGAATACGCTTGCAGTAAGATACCCTCTTTTTTACATAATTTCTTCAAATCGGATTGATGACAGTAGGGATGCCATTCGACCTACAATTTAAATCCAAATTAATCTCGATTTAATTAATAAAAATTCGTTAAATACTTGATTAACAGATGGTTGAATTCCATAAGAATTCTGGAATAGTTCATTCAAATGATCGATAGTGTAATTTGAAACACCAATATCTTTAACTAAATTCTTTTCAACACCTTTAACTAAACTGGCCCAACTGGCTAAACGTAATCTTTTATTATCTGGATGATTAACTGGAATACCAGCAACACCAGGCCAATGGATCAAATAAAGATCCAAATAATCACAATCTAGATTTTTAATTGATTCCTCTAAGGCTTTTAGGGCACCATCACCATGATTACTGGGTGCTAAAATTACCTATTAAGATTATAATAATAATAATAATGATGGATGTATGAAGAACATACAAAGTTTTGATGTTATAAAGATGTCTTCACGTTTTAATTTATATTTGGGTAATAATTCTTTTAGTGCAATACCAATATCTTGTTCATTACCATAAACAGCAGCTGTATCTAAAATTAGTAATATTGTAATATTGTTGACATAGTTAATAGGAAATTATACCGATCTGTCTATAACCAGAACTTAAAGCATAATCAAGAACATCTCGAATTAATTTTCTACCGCGAATTTGGTATGTTCCAACTAAAACAAAAATATGTAATGGTACAACTATATATAAGGATTTTTTTTATTTGTGCAATAACATACAACCGATTAATGGCATTTTATTACCACTTTTTAAAATAAAAGTCATCTCTTTACAATCCATAATAACAAATTGTTGCTAAATAAATAAATTTTTTATAAACAAATAAACATAACCACAATTTTTCTATAAATAATTAGGATTAACATATGTCTAGCTAGCTCCTTCTATTATATAAAAAATGTATATCGATCCTTTTCTAGAAAAGCAAACGTATGTCGTGTTATATCAGTGTGAAATAGCTGCGTTCGAAAATCATCATATTACCAACAGTGTTACGTAAAGAGAATGTCACAAAAATCAAAATTTTGGAAATGATAATAATATTCGGTGTAATCTTGTTTTTATATTAATTTATAATTCATTGAATTATTAAAATCTCAAATTTATCCTCTTTAATTGGTCTGTTAGATCATAAGTACAGGTACATTATCTTTGGAATTATAACACGAAAGTTTAAAAAGTTACCTAGAGTAGAAACCTAAAAGAACTACATCGGTCGAAATCTGCGCCACCGTCCCCAGTTTTACAACCCATATCCAAGGAGGTTATAAGTATATGGAGGCAGTATATCAATTCTCGAGTGAAGCTACTATCGACATTTTTAGACGCACCAAAGTAGTTAGACAACCAATATTACTTGTTCCTATTTATCGCTAGAAATCAATTAATTTTGAATTATCTATACCAGTGTTTCCCAAACTTTTTGCTTTAACGGCACAGTTTAAATTCAATAACATGACCGCGGCACTGTAATAGAATATTTAATTGTTTCTAATCCGCATTTTTGCATTTTGATCCCCATAAATATTAGGTACGACGTGTGACTGAAACAAGCACCCAATTTGCGTTACACCTAGAATCCTTTCACGGCACAATTTTGTGCCGCGGCACACCGGTTGGGAAACACTGATCTATACTAATATATAGAGAGGTAGAATTAATTCCTTGGTTGAGAGTAATCTTAAAAACTACTGGATCGATTAAGATGAAACTTACATCAATAAATTCAGCATAAGTCGCTGGGTGACATAGGCTATGTTTCATTTTTGCAACCTTATCATGGTCCGAATAATGGGGGTTAAATGGGGTACAATATTTTTACGAAATGTATTAATCAAACTATCTCAAAAAAATTATATTAATAACCGTAGCAACTGATATTTAAAAATAGTAATTGACGTTTATATGAAGGCTAAATTGTCACGGGCCGGGTGAACGGTCAAGATTTACTACATCCAGTATTTGTCCAAATACTATAATGTAAGATAAAACGGGCAATAATAATTAATATAGGCCCATCTCTGCCGGGCAGCAGTGCCGCCAAGAGCGAAGCTGGGCCTCGGTAAAATTCTCCCTCGACCGCAGATAAAGTTCTTTATACGGGACCCAAAAAATGACGTCTGGTTGAAATTACAACGACGTCGTGGGGTCATTCTGGGCCTCACAACGGGCTCCGATAGTATCGCATTTTGAAAATCCGGTTGCGATAACTATTATACAGGGTTGGTGGCTCAAGTGTCGCAGTGATTCGAGATCTGCATGTGTAGAAAAGGGACAGAAATAAAAGTTTTAAGAACGTGTACTGCCTTTTTGACTGCCCCAAAGTACTACTGAGGTGTCACCGTATACGTTCTTAAAACTTTTATTTCTGTCCCTTCAATACAAAATATTCGATCTCGAATCACTGCGACACTTAAGCCACCAACCCTGTATAGCTGAAAGGCCGGAGGGCGTCGTTTTGGGGCAGTCCATGGTAAGCAGATTTTTGCAATGCAATGCAATGCGAAACTATACTTTATATTGTAAAATTATAAATAGGTAAAATTTATTCGTCCGTTTCAAGTAATCTCAAAATCTACTGGACTAAAAACGACCTATAGATACATAATGGTTGACGTTTATATAAAACAGAGCCGAATCTAGAGATTCTGAGGCAAGATTAGTAAATAGCGTCCCCATCTTAAATGTATTTGAATTTCTAAATTTCACGGGCGAAGTCGTGATGAGCCTGCTAGTTATATGGATAAAAACATTTTTCTTTGTTGAAAAGAACATATTTTCGATTGATCACCCATGGAAAATCATATAACACCTTTAATTGAAGTAATATAAAAAATTTATATAAATATTAAATTGTATCATATCCATTGTATTAACATATTTATTTATCAACATATTACATATTGAATCACTTCGTTTACCCCAATTCGATCATATAAAGTTCTTATTCATCTAATTTCTCAAAATCTCAATATACGCCCTTGAATAAACAATATGCAATATGCATCCATTGTTGGACGCACCATCGTGCTTTCCCCCGTCCCCACGCGGCTTCAATTTACCCCATCCATAAGCCGGCTTATGCTCCCTCCATATACTTATAACCTCCTTGCCCATATCCTATATACGTGCTGTTATGGAACCCCCACCACCTCAACCAAACGCCGACCGTGTCGACTACCTGTGTATTTCAAACGGAATACTACTCTAACACCAGTATTTTGGTCGGTTGAGTTTATCTCTACTTAGAAACTGTTTTTGTTGATGTACGCCACAATGAAAGAAACAGCAGGATTTCGTAAAATATCCAGTAACCATTCACAAATCGTAAAATATGTGTTGATGCGACTGCTTTCCGATAAGTTAAATACAATTTTATGTGACTTGAAATTATAGGGTGATTTAGTGAAAAATGTGTACGATAAATGTAAAATTAAGCATGTAACTATCACAATTTTGTTGTACAGGATGGGCCATTAAAACTAAACATCCAGAAGAGGGTCGTTTTTGAAAAAAAATAAAGTGTTGTTTTATATAAGAACACCTCAGTATTAATTTACCTTAAGGGACTTTTCTGTGCGATGTCTGCAAAAAGGCCTCTAGAACATTCACATTGGCATAGGATCATTATAAAAATTTCAAAATGAATATTTGTAAGGCCCTTTTGTACACATACCACACGAAAAGTCCCTTAAAGTCAATTAATGTTGAGGTGTTCTTATGTGAAGCTACACTTTAAAATTTTCAGAAAACGCCAGTCTGCTGGGTGTTTAGTTCTAATGGCCCTCCTGTATGTCATGTACGTATAGTACTGACTCAAAGAATTGTAGAGTGTAATTAATGAACACAGTTCAGATTTTGTACGCCTCCTATACATGTGTACGTCGCAGCGCGGCGCATTCACCATTTCTACAAAAACTACAGGTAAACATAATTTAAAGCTAATTTATGAATTATTTTTTTAACAAAAAAAAAACAAAAATATCATTTCATGTATTTATTCACGTATAAATATTTCTATAATTTTAATAAATAACTTTAATAACAATTAATTTCTATAATGAATAAAACTGTGTTGCCGTTGACGATTGTAATTCAATTTGGCCCATTTTAAATTGTAATCGTTGTAACCATTTCAACAATACCGGATTATGTAAATTGACTTTTGTTTTATCAGACAAAATTTCTGAATGTATTGTCGGTGGAAAATTACGACAATTTTGTAAACGTACTTGTAAATGTCCAGGAAGCTATAAAATAAAATACAACACTAAAAATAAAATAAAAGAAAAATTGATTATTTATACTTGAATTTGATTAGAACAAAGTACTGTTGTCCATAATGGTAGAAGTTTTGCGACAAAAGTTGAATGACATTCTAACAGAGCTTCTAACATACTCAAAAAATGAAGACTCACAATTTCGCTTAACTAAAATTGTTATTTCAAATAAAAAATTATTAATTAATTAACTAATTAATTGATATTTAATTACCATCTTTGATTGTTGTATTAATTGGAGAATACATGGCGTTACTTTACCCCAAAATTCAAATAATATATTCATTGTTACATTATATGCTTCTGTTATTGGTGTGTGTGTATTTAAACTTTGTTCTAAATAAACTGTCCATAACTGACATAAAATGAATGTATGAAATAAGGAAGACATATGGAGGACGGATGTTTTTGGTTGTTCAGCAAATCCGGCCATTATTGTTTGTATATGATCAGCTACTTGACATGAAGCCTCTTGTGGTATTGGTTGACTGAAATGTTGTGTCTGATTAACACCATGTAATGCTGTATAAGTTAATGATCCCAACAATAACCATGATAATAATCGTACATGACCGATACATTCAATAAACTCTCTTGGGCTACAATAAATGGGGTTGTTATATACAGTATGCGGCAGTAAAACAGGCACATAGGAAAGAGCACCGACGCTACTCACTACTCTCACATCTTCCATATGAGTTAGAATGATATAAAGAGAAACTGGTCAGCCAGAAGTGTAAGAATATCGAGCGATGATGGGTTATATCAACAACGCTTCTGGCTGTCCATTTTTTTCTTTATAAGAGTGGGCGTTGATGATGCTTTTCCCTATATACCTATTTTGTTGTCGCATGCTGTATAGAAAATAGTAAAATTACGATTGTTGTATTGTGGATGTGTTATATAACCAGGGGAAATACCGGGTAACTGCTCTATTATCTCGACCATTTCCTTTTGTTATTTCCAATGCTAAATATTGAGCTACACTACATTTTATTAAACCACCTAAAGTATCCTCATTTAAACCAACATTTATTCCTTTACAATAACTTTTCATTTTTGATATTGTATGAAAATCGGTTAAAAATTCAATTATATCACCTAAATGCATTTTCATACATTCTGATATGCCTGTTATTACACCAGGACCGTATTCTAATGATAATAATGGACAATCTTTCATTACAACATTATTAGGAATCGAACCGCCAACATCCTAATAAACAATAATTTTATTAATTCAATTTAAATATAAATGAAATCGTTTAAATTACCTGTAAAACCAAATTTATCAACATTAGAAGATTTGAATCTGGTATTGTTGTTTTAAATTTTAAAGCTTGAATTAACTCATAAACAACCATCCGACTTAAAATTAATTTATCTCTTTCCTGCAAAATTTCAACAATTTTTTGGGTAACAAATTCAATATTTTTATTAAAACATAATTACTTTAGTGAAAGCTCTATTACACAAATAACAAATTTCCACCAAATTACTGTATTTTAGAATGTTTGTTTGGATGGCACAACTCAATACTTTCGAAAACGGCTCCAACATCCCCTAAAATATTCATAATTACTTTCAATAAAACACGACCTGTTTTGTTTGTTGTGTCCAGTTACGTCGGACACTCTGTATATTTTCAACCTTATGTTGTGAGATTAGTGGTATTTTGAAAACTGAAATAATAATCCTCAATAACGGCGTAACATCATCGAATGTGTTCAATAAAAATTGCATTCGCCTATATAAAGTTTCAAGTTGTTGTAAAACAGTACTCCATAATGGCGTATTTGATCCTAAAGCAATTTCTAATGGTAAACAATTCAAATAGCATGCCATATTTTGTAGAATTGTCGGTAAAATTTCGACTGGTAACGTTTTTTTCGAATTTAACGTCTAAAAATTTGCAAAAATCAACATTTAATTCAATTATAATCATATTTTGTAAACCTCTAATAATAATTGTAACGGTGCCACAGGGTTTAATTCATTAAAATCGATAAGGGCTTGGATGACGCTTTTGAAAAATTGCACCCTAACGTTTTCTAAAATAATTTTTATTTTGTCGAAAATGGTGGAAGAATTTTATTTTTGAAAATTCTTACCGGCCGCACTTGTTTGAAACATTTGCGTAAAAATACCATTCGGTGCTAACTGATGTAGGACACACCGTAGAAACTGATGGGCTACACTAATCGCACCACCTGGTAGATGGATATTACTTTCACTCTGCCATGGATACATTGCATTTGTAGCTACCCTAGAATGATTATCAAAAATTATCAAATTCTATTAATAAAATTTAATTACTTTGCAACTGTGCTTAGTATATCCGGTAATAATGGAGCAGCTAATGCTGGCTCTCTGTGGATAAACGTGCCTAATGTTACAATACACAAACCGATCTCTTCATCACTGTATTCCTCTTTAACCATTCCGCATTCTGAACAACGTTCGTTCACACATTCATCCCCAATACGGAAGGAGCTTTGTTTCATATCGCTACCTTCTAGTTTCGGTGATAATTGCGGACTAAACCAGGCACCAGGACGACGGGGATCGTGAGCTGTACCTATTGTGAAAGGTCCAGCTTTTCGCATACGTTGTCGTTGATTGAATACCGTATCTCCTTAAAGTTTATACCAAATTAAAAATGTTGATAAAAACAAAATTATGGATTATACTTTGATTATCCGTTTTTGTGGTTTTATAAAAAATTCCATTATCTTCTAAATCAGCTTGATTTGGTGGACTCTCTAATGCTACTTGTTTAATTAATCTACGTGGACTGTGCGATTGAATTGGTTCTTCTTTACCCGATTGATGCTTATCAATCTTTTTGTTATCAATTTTATTTAATTGTGCATTTATTCCTAAAGCTTGTCGAACCTTATCAACCAACTGTGATATGTCTTTAGTGTGTTGTCCTATTGGTAATAATCGTTCTTGACTAGGTATTTCTAATTGGGATTCTAACGGTGGTGAAAATACGTTGTCTTTTATTGATTCGGATGGTCGTATTGCGCCAATTGGTAATAGACGTTCAATAGAAGGCGCCGGTATTAATCCATGATTATGTTTATAACAGTCATCACAGTCTGAAACTGGTGTACAAACTGGGGTAATACTTGGCTCAATGACTTTTTTATGTTTTCCTAAAGGGTTTGGTTTACTTTGTTGGACTTCAATTGAATTAATTACTTGTCGATGAAATTCGTTAGCATTTTTGATATATTGCGAACCATTCACTGAATTTATAGATGTTGTTGAATTTAATCTTGTGCAATTTTTTGAATGCTCACATGTCTTAGCCGAATTATCTTGATGTTTTTTGTTAACAGTTTCATCTTCACTACCGATAATCCATGTTGGTCGTTTGTTTGTCCCTTTACCAACATGTTCTTTTATTGATTTTATACCTGTAGTATCGCCTGTTTCTTGAATCTTATTGATATTGTAAATTTTCTGTTGTGGATGACAACAAGTTTCATCCATACCTTCATCGAATGAATCTTGAATACTTCCCTGTAATGTACTATCACTAATATCACTTTCTGGTATTGCTATTAATTCAGATTCTGTATCATCTGCATCTACACTAAAATCGGCGATTTTTTTCATATTTTTCTCCCACATTTTTTCCGGTTGTATACATTGTATTGCTTCTTCCCAATGTGTTTCCATACTTGTTGTTGATGATGGCTTTGCATAAACAACTTGAGCTTTACCACCTTTTGAACTAATCGACACTTGAACTGATTGACCATCAGATGAGAACATCGGTGATAATGGTGGTGTTGTTCTTTCTGGATGTTCATTTTCTGTACCTAATGACGGTTGACTTACATCTCTAGATCGTGATGGTGGTGCTCCCATTATTATTGTAGCCGGTATTCTTCTACAATGATGATGTTGAGCATCTAAAGTATTTAAAACTATTCGTATTAATGATGTTAATTGCATACAATGAGGCTGTTGATTATATTGATACTGTAATTAAATTTATAAAGTAATATACAGACTGTGCGAAAATACTGCATCATTACCTTATAAAGTAACACAACTAAAGCCATCAACCAATTTCTTCTAAAATGAGGTTCTAACGTCCATAAACTATAAGTGGGTTGTTGGAAATCTAAAGTATTCGAAATATAATAAGGCGAAGGTGCGTATTGTAATAAAATTAAACAAGTCGGTAATAAAAGTCGCCCCATTAGATTGTTTTGATCGAGTAATTGTGGTAGATTTGATAAAAACACACTAAAAGCAGGTGATGAACGTAATCTTTCTGGTGGTAAATACAATCCTCTATCATTTTGACTATAACCGAGTAATAAATATAAATGTCTTAAAACAATTCCTTGAATTTTAGATAGATTCTTTTCTTCAGCTGGATAAGCTTGATCCGATCTTGATAAAAATTGCAGCAATAAAAATACTAAAAGATGCATTGTTTCTTTATCGGCTTCTTCTAGATCGATGACACGTTGTAGAAAATTTAAAATATTTGTATCGTCTGGTACGTTCAATGAATGCATGTGACCATCTAGAATTATAATAACAATAATAATCAGAAAAAATCGAAAAATTTTTCGAGTTAGGATGAAAAAACGAAATAAACCAAGCCATGCTCAATTGTTCCATTTGTTTAATTCTGGTTTAAATTAAAATATTATTAACTTACATACATTCATGCGGCCACTATATACTACATCTAGGTTCTACCTGGAATGCTGTTACTAGTGCCTATAAACTGACCGAGTCCAAAACGTGAGCTTTTCCGTTTTAGTATTGGTGCTGAATATTGACGACTGTAAATTTTTTCCTTTGTTTCTGTAATTACTAAATATCAAAAAAAAATTACTAAATACAATTACACGAATTCATGGTGAATACTTTTATTTTCATGACGTGGTACTATAGATGCCGGTGCTGACATTGTCCGTTTATAAGGCCACTTAGTACCAAAACTGGCACTTAAAGTTTTCATTGAACTGTTTGCACTTCCATCAGATTGTGATAGAGCCTCATGTGCTCGGTGTAGTTTCTTCAAAAATGCTTCACTATTTAAATCAGTGTTGCGTAAATCTAAAATTTTTTTATTTATTTCGTATTGATTTTGTTATCGATTTTGTTACCTCGAAGGCAGGATATATCTCCAGTTTTCTCTAAATTAATTTGTGCTTCTAAGAACAGCGTATCGAAGCGATTCAAGAAAAATTCCCATGTTAAAATTTTCCTTTCACTTAAAGAATTATGAAGTTGATAAAGTGATTGTAGAACCATTGGTCTATCTACAATAACTGTATCGAATTGAGTTTCCAAACACATTATCAAAGACTAGGAATATCTCAATTTAATACAAGAAAACAATTAAATAATGATTTTTATTACTTTAATTGCGGAATCATGGATTGTTCCAAGATATAATGTAGCTCTTTGTGCAACATAAATATTGGTGTCATCAATACTTGAAATTAAATAACAGAAAGCATTTGCTAAGGCTGCTTGTAATTGTGGCAAATTTCTCAATGGACTTGAATCCATAAATCTTGTAATTACTGTAACTCGTTCGGTTGCTGTAAATCGAACACACCAATCACTACTATGGAATGCTTCTTGGATAACACGCCAAAACACATCTGAACCAGCCGGTAAGGTAATACAATGCAGTAGTAACGGTACTACTTCTTGGCAAATATGCGAATGTTCTGAATTACACAGCTCCCATAGACTAAAAATGTTAATAATGGTGAATAAAATTTGATAAATCGCCAGTTTTTTACTTTTTAATCAATAAATTTTCTTGGCACCAAATAAAGAAGCCTCTGTGCTCTTTGGAAGCTTTTGTACAAGCATCACCATGCAAAATCAAAATATTTAGACATTGTAGCATATAATAGAGTATATCCGGTTTGTCTACTTTAGGTAATTCTTGTAAAAGTTGGTGGATGTATTGTAGCGGTTTTGGTAGATCATCAACAGAAAATCGAAATTTTCCAACAGATGTTTGCCAAAAATTCTCCATATCATCACCAGATTCTGTTTCTACTGGTTCATCATTTTCGCCAATTACCTGTGGCTTAGCTACTTGTACAGTTGCTGATCCGACATCTGATTCAGTTAATGTTATTGCTCTAGCAACGGCTGAAACTACTTTTTCAGCTGGTATTATTGCAGCTAAATCAAGTTGCTCAGATACTGTTTCAACAGTTGCTGTCATTATCTGTAACAAAATAAATAAATCTCCAATATGGCGTACAATTTGTTTGTTTGTAAGGGTTGAAATTTATGATAAATTTTGACATGCTACTACTGTATTTCAAATCTCAAACGAAAATTATTATTATTTTTCCGTTTGAGAATTAACACTACGTTTCGTACAGAACACACGTGTGGCATATGAACTAGAACTCCTCCTACAGAATGAACTTCTGGTATTGGCATGTTGAGAACAACATCGGATTTCGTTTCTTTCTTGTCACTTTCCGGTGGTGATTTTCTACTATAATCATCCCAATTCTCCTCAAGAGGCGGCTTCAATAAAAAAAATAACAAATTATTAAATTAATTCATTAATTGATTGAATTGATTACATCGGGAGGATGGGCCGGATAAATTGGTGATAAATATTTTATTAATTGCAATGATAATTGATGCCACATAATGCTCGATTCACAATAACTGCATTCGGATTTTGTTGAACATGAATGTTTACCAATCCATGCTGCTGTTATCATACATTTTAATAACCAACAAACATCTTTAGATAATGATGAATTTAATCCGGTATGTTTATCAATATCTTGTAATTCCATTTGTTTTAATAAAATATCCAACATTAATATACAACAAGATAAATTATGTTCAGCGTCTGTTCTAAATTCGGTATGTTGTGAATAACGATTTTCCTCGTCTGAAAATGATGTTTTTGCCGAGTCACAGTCTTCTATTACCGGCGCTACAACAAAAACTTTATGTTTATTTGTTGGTTTTATGATTTCTTTAATTTTAAGTACAAATTGAATTTTGTGCTGGTGGCTCATCTGTATCTACACTATGGTACTTTATTGATTTTTGATCATTTGTTTCATTATCAACACCACCCTTCATGTAGGAAATACCGTCTTCAAATATTTCAAAAAGTAGATGTAAAGGGATGATTATTTCCAGCATGGTTAACGTCTAAAAATTCAAAAAACTTCAATAATAACAAAATCGTTGAGTTATCAATTAATGTGTACTTGTAGCCAATGTAGAGCTTGTTCTTGGACTTTGGCACTAGTCTTTTGGAATCGTATAGCAACAAAATGGTACATTTTCTTAGCATCAAATCCTAACGGACTCATTTCTGTATCCAATATTTTACTTAAAATTATTCGAAGTTCTGATAGTTCTTTTTCAGCAACATCATTGACTATTGCTTCCATCCAATGTGGCATAACATAATCCCAAATTTCTTGTGTTATCACTTCATAAGGTACCAAACAGAATAAACGATTTAAACCGTCTTTTAGATGTGATGTTCGTGATGCTAACGTGTCCCTATTTGATGTACAATAACTACTAGTTTAAATTAATTGTTATTTTTAATAAATTACCAATGGCCCCCTATTCTTGCGTATTCTGGAGGATGGGGTAGAAGGCATGATATAAATAATTTGTAATGTGTTTTGCTGATATCTCTCAGCCAACCACATACATTTTCAGTCTTTAGTTTCTCCAAGGTACTTTCTTCTTGGCCTGTAATATCGAATTTAACTTCTATTATTGATAATAAAAACAATATTTACCGTCATATGAGTAGGCAGTCATATGGAACCAATGGAATAACATTGTTAATAAACGTCCTAATATTTCAATTGGTGTATTATCAGTCGGTGTACATCGTCCTACTAACAACCAAACACCATATCTACCTAAAAGTTGACGTTCTTCAATTGTTATATTGTCAATTGTTGGCACTTGTGTTCGATTTTCTGAATTATCTTTATTTGTATCAATTGTTGGTATTTTTGCTTCTTTTAATAAACTAGCAATAGCTTCAACCATATAGTTTTGCATTTCTGCATCCATACTCCATGTGGGTGGTAAACTTTTATGCACAATATGATCACCACCTCTTCTATTATTATGTCGATTATTATGACATTGTTCACAATAACGTATCGGATGATTTCCATTATAACTGGCACATTCTGTTGAAAAACATATCGAAATTGCTGATTTCTCTGTTGATCTACAATTCTAGATTAGAGTTATTACAAAAATTGTTATTGTTGTTTTGTTTTTTTCGTTTATTTCATAATATTAATTAATTACTTTATTTTCGCAAACCATAGATACTTGTTGCATTGGATGTAAAATATCGAAAAACATTTGATTCGGATGTTCACGGTGTATTTCATTAGCACATTCAATGCATAAATATAACGGTGGCGGTGTATCACTAGCAAACGTTATCGATATACAATGATCATAACAAACTTTAGCGGCTTCAGCGTTTCCAGCGTTTGGGCACATATCACGTTGACAAACAAAAGGCTGTGGATCTAATTTATAGAAACAAACAAGAATATATACCTCATCTATTCCAATGCGGTCGACTTGACTTTAATACAGATAATAAAATTATATCCAATGACACCAAGTAGGTGTACGAATTTTTTCACCAAAGTTGCCAGGAATGTTTAGTTATTAAAAGGTATTGTGTCCCAAGCAACCTGTAATTCGTGCTGTAGAACGTGCAGTGTCTGCCGAGGCTGCAGTAAGTTGCTCAGTCTTCTGCCCATAATGTCTCAAACATACTCGATGGGCGAAAGATCGGGATGGCAATGGTGAGAAATTGACATTACCTTCTGCAAATCGGCCCATATAACGTCTTACAATATGAGAACGGGCATTATCCTGCTGGAAAAGTGGGTCTTCCAACTGCCCAAGAAATGGAAGTATATAGGGTTCTACCACCTCATCCACATATCGTTGGAATACCAAATAAGACCAATCCCATAAGTTATAGCATTCCATACCATAATCTCCACAGTTTGGTGCACAGGCCTCGCAATAGAAAATTCAACATTGCGACGTTCCGCTCGTCTTCGTCTGATCCTCATACGTCCATCATACATCCCCAAACAGAACCGGGATTCATCACTGAACACCACCCTATGCCACTCTAGGACCTTCGTTAGATCGGCAATTGACCTGGCACTGAAGAAGCTGTCTCCTGTTGCCATAAGACGAAGATAGCAGTCCTGCACGTCATTTTGCCCCCCCCCGGCTCCTCTTCTGCGACGTTCTTGACCCTCCTTAGTCCATGCCGGTTGGGGCGATTTGCAATTTCTCTGTCAAGTTTGGTCGAAAAATTCCTACGCCTTCTTGGTGTTACAATTTCCATGTCATTAACTATGCTTTAAAATCAAGTCAACTATGCGAAAACAGCAATGTTATGTTCTTTAAATAGATACATAATTACCTGCAAATTTACAAATCAAATTTTTACGATCAAATAAATTAGCATTGAATGTTGGCCAATAATAAAATAATAATTTTGCAGCAGATGATCTAGCTGTAGATGTACCATATGCAATAACACTCAATATATCTTTTAGTATGTTTTGTTTTAATGTCATTAAACATTCTAAGAGTTGACAATGATGGGCTGGATTTGTTGAATATTGAAATACCATCATTATTATTGCTGATATTGATTGGCAAATATCTTGATCACGATCACCATGACGTGCTGAAATTTATTTATTTTTATTTCAATCATATTAAAATATTAATTAATTATTACTTATTGTAAATGGTAGAATGTAAAAACAAAGGGTATTTATGATATCTTGATGTAAACTACTTGGTAATACGGCTATTGAGGATGCTGTTAAATATGATAAATTATCAATTAAATCATGTTCTAAGAAAGGTAGAAGACATCCAAGACATTGTAAGGTAGCCTGACCGAAGGCTAGAAATATCAAAAATTCATAATAATAAAAATAATAAATAAATTCATATTTTACAATGTAATCCATATTGTATTAATGGTGCAACTTCTATCAAAGGTATTAATGAATTATATAATCCTTTATAATCTAAATTCGGAAATAATCCCATACGTACAGAATCCATTTCTGGATTTTTGAGCAGATCAAATGGTGAATTTGGTACATCTTTAAGAACAGCTAAAAATATTAAAATTTATCAATATTTGTCATTTTAATATTAATACAGCGCGTCCCATTTGCATCGGAACATATTAGATTTTAACGGATCTATAAGGATTTTTAACAAGTGTTCCCAGCATTTTTGGGACCTACTGTATGTATTTCACTTATAAAGACGGCTTACTTAGGAGAGTTTGTGAAAAGTATTTGATGGTGTTTGCTATGTCAACCCCTGATGGAGGAGGCATAGCCCCCTGCATAAGACGCAGTTGGTAGTCATACAAGCTGCGTATTTTGGCTGTAACTAATCGAAATTCTCAATTTATTAATTGTGTTTCTTATTGTTTAATAATTGAGTTTTTAACATAAACTAGAATTGTGTTGTAAATTTCTAGTTAATGTTAATTGTTGTTGCTATTGTTAATGTTAATGTTAATGACATCAATTATGTATAGATATGTTTGTATATACAAATATAATACAGATTGTGAAATATACAACATAGAAGGTATAAAGTTGCTTACATGCAGCAGCACGAGTACCCATGTTGACAATGCAGTCACAATAATCAAACGCAAGGGAAACACTGAGGTCACATTGTTTAAAACGTGCGGGAATCTTCAACATGGGGGCAGCTTCGTTATCCCATAATACAAATCAATAAATAGTAGAAGATAAGGAATAATTTAAGGATACTACAAGAATAAAGGGACACAAAACACGTGGTAGTTAGGCCCCAATAATCCCAGCATCCTCTCCTATAGAAGGAGATCGATAACATCCCGGACACCCTGACACTCGCGCGCGTTTCTAAAAATATTTTAATAACGCTTTTGTTATCTCTTTCTATACATACAATTAACACTTACATCGCAAATAAGGAAGCATAATTTTTTTTATTTAAATTTTTTTTTTTTTGAAAATCTGTTCTACATCATTAGTTTATTTATTCATTTTACCACTGATTGTCAGTTGATTTTTTTCTATTACAACCAAATCAATACATCTTCATCAATAAGGTTGTCCAGAGTTGCGCCTTTAAACTATTTTCGAAACACCTTGTCTATTTAAATAGAAGAATACACGTAATTATTGCTAAAGTTTTTCAATTTGAAAAGCTCTAGCTTTGCCTTTACATGGAAAACAAACTAAAACCAAATATGAAGAATACCTGTTAACAATACATACAATCGAGCACTTTTATAAAGAAAACTACTCATATTAAACATTTAAAATTAACTAAAAGTCCAATAAAACACTTCTTCTAGCACCCATTTTAATTAATTAATATCCATTAAACATACGTTAAACAAATATTAACATTTAATATACAATGATGATTCTCTCGCTCTCTCTCTCTCCCTCTCATCATCAAGAATAATAGATTCTCTTTTATTTGTCATATAGAAGAAGAGAAAAGGTGTCACATATATTTCGACATCGATTAGTGCAAAATTAAATAATAATAATAATAATAATAATAAAAGAAAAACAACAAATTCGTTCGCTTTTTTCTGTTTAAACAACTTACACCAAAATTTATTTATAAATTCACGAATAATTTTGTTCAGTTTGTCGCACAATTTATGTTATAAATAATAATTTCCTCTATACACCACCACAAGAGAAAACTTAAATTTTTTAGTCGAAATAACGTTACATACTGCTAATCAGAATAAATTAATTCAATGTTTTTTTTTTAATATTGTTATTATGATATGATTGAATAATTATTTTATTTAAAAACAATTTTACGAGATCTTAAAACCATGCTAAAATGAACAGAATTCGTATTATTATGTGACAAGCTTGCGCACAATTTTAGTATCATTCTGGGGTGGGTCTATATGTCTCATCTTTTCGCTCTTCCAGTTTTTCCCAGTTTCCCTGATACATGGTCCAGTTACAATTTAACTTCAATCAATAATGACAGTGTTGCCTTGTTGACATCATCCGGTTCGAAATGGATAAAGGTGAGAAAAATAAACAAATACGCACGCTATCATTCGCTATTAATAGTGATAATAATAATATTATTATTATTTTAAAGAAGCATTAAAACAGGCTTACGCCCTAAAGACTACCATCAATAATAGATGCATAAAATATGCATATACATAAATATTTCGGTATAAAGGGTGATTACAATTTTATTGGATACCTTCCAACAACTAATCATTTAACTGAATAATTATCGTTTTCTTCAATTTAAAGCAGTGCCTTTGCGTGTCTACTAGCGTATCAAGGCAATCTAAAGCATCTTCAGGCACAGTTATGGTTAGGATGTTTGAAAAACGGTTTAATGAACGGCATTTTTCTGCCATTTGTTTTATTACAGAAAACTATTTTGCAATTCAATAAACATAAACTTTATCTACTTAATAGATGATGAGAAACCATTTGTAGTCAATATACAGCCTTAATCTACGCCACTGTTTCGCTGTTTATGCAATCTATAATGTAATGAGATGTATTTTTGGTTGCCTACATAACGCCATATAGATATCCTGTTGATTTTTTGAAATTTCTTGATTTTCAGAGCCCAGTGATGATACAGTTGATGAATTACGACAAAGATTGAATAATATGAAACGTATGATGGCTGAACGACAACGTACTGGTGATTATGATGATACACGACGTTCTAATCAAGTTGGTGTTATTGATGGAAGTTTTCTAAGTGTTGTCTTTGGTGTTGCTTTAATCGTTATTATAACAGTCAGTATTTATGCATTTTACAATTTATATAATGCTATATTAAAGAAATTCCCATCACATCATGAAGAATTGTAGACGATCACATTTACCAAATTAATAAATTTTAATAATTTCTTTGAATTTTTTATTAAATCTTCCATTAGAATAGGATTTTTTTATCACAGAGGTGGAGAGGAAATCAAACACAAACAGATTTCTTATATTTTTCAAATATAATTTGTTGATTATCTTGAATAAAACAAATTTTCAATTCAAGATACAGTCTGATTTATGAATTCTATTAAATAATAAGTTTGTTACAAAATAATCTTAAAGGCACGAAATTGTCAAATTCGATATAAGTGTTACTATGTACAATAAGTGCATTGTTTAGTTTTTAGATGATAATTCATTTTTAGCGAGACTTTATATACATGAATGATGACTTAAATACTATGAAAAAATCACATTTATTGTAGACCTCAAATAAATATATATATATAATATATGTATGTATAATATTTATATTACATAAAAAATACTTGAACTATTTTTATACCAAACAAACAAACAAAAGAATTTCTTAAATCGAACATAGAAAATCTTACCATAACATAACATACATACTAGAAACTAAAAACAAGAAAAAAATGACTAATTACTCTCTCAAATTTTAGGAAATAACTATGGCAACATTGTACATTTTTACAATTGATAAATGTTATCAAAAAAAAAAGAAAAGAATAGCGGGCCTCTCTAACCCGCAATATCTAAATTTGATGATATTTGGTTGTAAAACATTTTCAACTTCTTCAACATACTGAAGAAAATTTTAATTGTCATTTTCTTTTTTTTTTTTTGTTGTTGTAAGAAGCAGTATGTTTCTATTTTCAAACAAAAAAAATATATTAAGCATTATTTGTTTTTTTGATCTAATATCTTCATTGGTACACAGCCATTTTATCAATATAGTGGCAAACAATGATTATCTAAAAAATCAATCGCGAAAAACCACCAAGCAATTCTAAGAAAACTACAAAAAAATGATAACAATA
>JAZBGY010001064.1:13358-25498 GCA_037414755.1 Lydus trimaculatus | reverse complement strand
TAAGAAAGCCTTACGACGGAACATGGCAGTAAATTGTTCAGAAATACGTTTGAATAATTCTTGAATTGCAGTTGAATTACCAATAAATGTAGCTGACATTTTCAAACCTCTTGGTGGGATATCGCAAACAGCTGTTTTAACATTATTTGGAATCCATTCCACGAAGTAGCTGCTGTTTTTGTTTTGGATGTTCAACATCTGTTCATCAACTTCCTTCATTGACATACGACCACGGAATACAGCAGCTACAGTTAAGTAACGTCCATGTCGTGGATCGCAAGCGGCCATCATGTTTTTAGCATCGAACATTTGTTGTGTTAATTCAGGAACAGTCAATGCACGATATTGTTGGCTACCTCTTGATGTTAATGGGGCAAAACCGGGCATGAAGAAGTGTAAACGTGGGAATGGCACCATATTGACAGCTAATTTCCTCAAATCAGCATTTAATTGACCAGGGAAACGAAGACATGTAGTTACACCGGACATTGTTAATGATACTAAATGATTTAAATCACCATATGTGGGGGTTGTAAGTTTCAATGTTCTAAAGCAGATATCGTAGAGAGCTTCATTATCGATACAATATGTTTCATCTGTGTTTTCAACTAATTGATGGACAGATAAGGTAGCATTATATGGTTCGACTACAGTATCGGATACTTTAGGTGATGGTACAACTGAATATGTATTCATAATTCTATCAGGATATTCTTCTCTAATTTTTGATATTAATAATGTACCCATACCGGAACCGGTACCACCACCTAATGAATGTGTCAATTGGAAACCTTGTAAACAATCACATGATTCTGCTTCTTTACGTACAACATCCAATACAGAATCAACTAATTCAGCACCTTCTGTATAATGACCTTTTGCCCAATTATTACCAGCACCAGATTGACCAAATACAAAATTATCAGGTCGGAAAATTTGTCCAAATGGACCAGAACGTACTGAATCCATGGTACCTGGTTCTAAATCAACCAAAATTGCACGGGGCACATATTTACCACCAGATGCTTCATTGTAATATACATTAATACGTTCCAATTGTAAATCGGAATCGCCATGGTAGGCACCAGTGGGGTCGATACCGTGTTCATCAGAGATGATTTCCCAAAACTGTAAAAAAAAAACGGAATATATCGATTAAAATCAAAAAATTAAAAATATTTTTGGTAAATAAGGATTCGCAAACTATCCTGAATATTTCATCTGGGAATTGAGGGTCAACGACTTGCAGACGACTACTGTCTGGAGAGGGAGTTTGCAGTCAAGGAGAAATCAATAGACTCCATATTACTACCCCTCCCACATGACCTCGCCGACTAACTACAGAATTATAAAACTCTGTGACATACTTTAATGGAAAATTAAGAAATAATAAATTATTTTCATCGAAAATAACAGGTACCACCACCATACAAACAAGAACTGGCTATGTTAATTGACAATTTCAATCCGTGACTCAACCATGTCATTTCTATATATAGAAACTTACTTATACGATTACGTAATCAACATTAAAAATAATAAATCTATTTAAACCCACATCTGATAACGTTAATATATAAAAAACAACAACAATTGATAACAATTTTAAATTAATCCGCCCCTGTAATCTGAATAAAACAAGTGAAACAAAAAAAAAACAGCCAACTACAAATCAATGCTAATATACCTATAAGACAGAAACACGGTTAATTCTCATTTGTACTTTCAAAACCCACTTTTAATTTAAATATTTATTTAAAAAAACAACAAATTGCATTCTAGGCAGGATGCGATAAAAAAACATTCCAGGTACGCCTTTTTCCGACTGAAATATTCACGGAAAAAAAACAAATGAACAACACACGTAATTTCAGGCCATTGAACTTGTAATATTTTACGGTTCATGATGCTTCAATAATTTAAATTAAATTACAAAAAAAAAATCAATATGTGCAGCATGTAATTAAATCGGAAAATTAATTAAAACAAAAAAATTCAATTGTTTGAACAAATAGAAACAAAAGTGAATCTAGAAGAAAAAAAATGGAGGACGTTACCGGGCGTATAACCGTCTTTAACGGTTTTTTCTACTAACAATCCTAAAAACATTCGCGTTGAAATTCGAAAATTCTAATAATCTAATAAGAAAAATCAAAAACTAACCAAAAAAAAAACAATTGTCGTTTTATTGGTGATAATAAGATAATAATTAATTGTAGAACTGGTAAATTTAAATGTGGAATCAAAAAGAAAACCGTTAACGACCAAACTTCTTCAGTTTGGGTAGTACAAATGCCGGCCGGTATAATTCAAATAAGAAACCACCGGATATACCATAAAATACCGGAAATTTTACAATTTTTGCAATAATACAGCAAACTTGATAAAAATTAACGTTCAAATTACTCATCAACAATACAAATATTGAATCATTATGTGTAATTAATAAAAAAATGGGTATTATATCAAAATGGCGGATGGTAAATTTAAACGTTTTTCAACAAAATTACTTACTTTAGCTCCAATTTGGTTACCGCACTGACCAGCTTGAATATGGACGATTTCTCTCATTTTGAAACGGTTGTTTTATTTTTTACAAATATATAAAATAAATTATCAAAATTTGATTGAATTAGAGAAAACACGAAACGTTCTTTTAGCTCGAATAGTTCGATCTGAAATGCAATGGCGACCGGGCGGCTACCTATTTATAATGGTCCCCTCCTCCAACAATTTGTTGCCAACACAACAAATGAAATTTACTAAAAAGATAGAAAAACCGTTTTTTTTTTGTTATTCAATAATGATCACAGCCTGCTTGATTATAATAGGGGAAGAGATGATAACGGTTGAAATTTGAATTTTTTTTTTGGGTACAGGGGTGCCAATTGTATCACAGATTAATAATTTATTGATAAACATTTGTTGTTTATTTAAAGGTTAACGTGGTTCATATTAATTCAACGATTATGTCATTTTTTAAAGAATGTTATGTTTGTGATTTGGTCATTTATGGCGGTCGTTTCCGTTGTTGATTGCATTTTCTTTTTTTATAAGATTATTTCATACTTATTTTAAAATAATGAACCGTATTTATCTAATTGTAAAACGGCACTTAAATTTTTGGGAATTGAAGGCGCCCTGCTTATTATTTTATAAATTTTTAATGACAAAATAACAAACAATTGTTTGTTCTCTATTATAAACCTATGGTCCATCTATTTCAAGTCGACCAACTTGACTTTCTCTACATGATTCTATTGTTGTCATTTTTGCCGCCTCATTAGTAGGGGTATAATACAAAAACCACCCCTTCAGATACCGATGATTTACAAATAAAACTTGACACCTTTCGACAATTATGGTATTTGCAATTTCTACGAATCTCTCTCCTTCTCTCTCTCTCTGAATACAGGTGAATAACAATCACAACACCTTCTCGATAATAATGACAAAACAACGATTAATGATAGGTGAATTGTGTAGGTGTGATTTCTTAAATTAGACAACCTGACTAAGAAAAACTAATTAGCCAGTCAAATTTCGTTGAAAAATTATCCATTTTTGGTGAACAGATCGTAATTATGTAATTCTTGTTTCTATAAGATAATTACACAAGATTTTTGTTGTTTTTACCTTACAAAATCAACAAAATAAAAGTTTTTTTTCTAAAAAAAAAAGAAGATCTTTAATTGTTTAATGATGCAACTATGGTTTTTTTTTAATGATCCTCTATAAAAATAAACGTATGGTTGGATGGATGAATGAATGAATGAATGTGTGAATGAAGATAGAAAGCCTGTAAATAGAACAAGACCAACATCTTTCAAGTTCACCTCCTTTTACATTCTTCTCTTCTTATTAAAACTGTTCGATTAGAACAGATTAAAAACAAATTATTTAATCAGAAAAATAAAATAATTTTATACAAAACAACAAAAAATTCAAATAAATTTGGACATAAGATGCTATAAGTGTACAAAGAAATTTTAATAATCAATGGAAAGTTAAAATTCGACCTGAATACAAAAAACTGAGTACTTACAAGCGCCCCGCTTAACCCTAAGGGCTAAGTGGACTCTGCCCAGGGGTGCCAATCATTCAAGATCGAATCAATGCTTAGGCATTTTCTAATGGAAGCTTTATGCCCAATTGTTTTTAACCTAGTGCCCCAAGGTGCTCAAATTTCTATTTAAAGCTTGTTTTTTTTTTAATAGAAATATCAGATAAACGGGACAAATAAATAAAAAAATGATAATCAAGCTTCCTTTAAATTATAATAAATTCTTTCAGGTGATAATATTTTATTAACCGTTATTTGTTCAAGGTGGTTATCGATCTTTCCACATTTTATAAACACGGTTTATATTATAAATATGTAATATTCATGTACAAAGTTCTGTAAAAAATAAAACTTCTATTTAGTTCAACAATTCAAAGATTTCTTTTATAATTCACTTTTTTAGCGAATCATTTATTGTTTTTTTTGGCGTAATTTAATCAATTATCTTCGCTAAATTCTTCTATTTTACAGAGCCGGAACTAGGGCGTGGCGAAGGTGGCGCCCGCCACAAGCGCAGACATTTCAGAGGCGTCGTATAAACCAAATAGAGGGTTGTATAAGGCCTAAAAGCAATACTAGATAAACATTTTTTTTCTGTTTTTGAAAAAAGCAACTTGGTATATGGAGGTGCTAAGCGATATCTTACGAAAGGCGTCAAGCACGCAAGGTCCGGCTCTATTTGATTAACTTGGGGGATCTAGTGGTGTAATTACCTTTTTGGATCTCATTTAAGACTATACATATGGGGATGGGGCACTTTAAGTTTCTACATAAGAGCCCTAAATGTAAAGTTTCGCCATTGGGGAATTTCTTTTTTATACTGTTTAGGCAAACGTGCAAAGTTTACCCTTATGAATTTTAAAGAAGTTAAGAAAGAACTGCTTTGAAATGGAAAGTTCGTCCAACAGCCCCCAGAAATTAACCCTCTGCTAAATTAGAGCTACAATTCCCGGGCAAGTATCTCAACTGTCAACAACACAATTAGTTGTTCTTCACAAAAATCACCTACTTCACATACGATGGTAAGAATTTGTGGTCTTTGTCATAACTGTTACGATTTTTTGTCAGTTTATGAGAGGATAAATGTGTGAGACATGGATCCAGCTATATTGATGATTTTCATGAATATGTATAGTATATGGAATTTTTAGTGATCAACTTGACTTTGGAATTGTGCTAACCTATCCAGTGATTACAAAAGTATAAACAATTAAACAATTATTGTTTAAAAACAAATAGAGATATAATGAATGTCAATGTTTATGTCATTGCTATTAAGTGTAGTTTAGATTATCTTAACTTTAAGGTAACAAAGTCAAGTTTAGTTTACCGTAAAGGTTATCGTCTTGCTCTTGATTAGAAAGTGTCCACTATTCTACCCTAAATAATAATAAAATGTTTCTGTGTCATTAATTAACCACCTGCTTTTTTCAAGTATTAGACTGAACATCTGCTACTAGGTGCAGAATATTACTCATAGAGCTAATCGTAATGGGGAAAAAGTAGGTGTAAAAGAAGGACGAATAAAGAAAAGCGACAAAAAATGACTTGATTACTAGAGACCTTAAAAAAAAACGTGTAAGCTTGAAAGAAAGATGCTAGAGACATTGGTAAACTAACTTTAACAACAATTTTGGCAATTAAACTTAATTCTTTTACATAGCTCTTGTTTGCAGAAGTTATATGCTTGTCCTATATGATGCTGCAGTTTGGCACACTTGCCTTGTAGTATTGATCACCTGCATAACTAAAAAAAAACCGAAACTTCATCTCGATAAGGCAGTGGCGTTTCTAATATTGGTGCGGTAATTCGTCTCTTTGATCCCTTCATCAGAATTTTTGCCATTTTTCGCTCATTTTGAACTTTAAATAAAATGCGTGGCCGTTAGAAAGTTGCACTCAACAATTTGCGGTTTACGGTTATAAAATTGGCAACAATGTAATTTTGTAGCATATATGTTTGAGAACATTGGGTCATTCCTACGATGGTATGCCACTTGACGCAGTGCGCACCCCTCTAGTGACGCCACTGGATAAAAATCAATAGTGAAATGTGTAAAGTTGGTCTGTAGAATTCTATAGAATAAAATTAGCATTTACATAGACTTTGTTCTAATTAGGTTATTACTTCTTCAACTTTTTTCTACACCAATTATTATTATTATTATTATTGCTATTTATTTATTTATTAATAAGAAAATCTGTCAATTAACTTAAATATGAGTTTAATAAGATTTAGTACAAGGTTCTCTCATTATAATACGTAACGAGTAATTTACAACACGTAAACAACCTGAAACACCTACTATATATGGAAATGGAAAACACCTACACATTTTACATGATTATATGACAAATCTTTGATTATTTGAATTTGCAAATTTGGAAATTTTACAAAGCCAAAACAACAATAACTATCAATTATTATGCAACATAAGGAAATAAAAATTAAAAGAAAATGAACAACAAATAAGTGTAAAAGCTCAAAATGACCTATAATTGCTAAATTAAATTATATGTCAATTAAATAACAATTACAATCATTGTAAAAATAATCGTGTAAAGATCAAATTGTTAATAGAAAAATTGCATAGTTCATAAAAAAATTATTCAATTATATAACAACCTTTTGTTTTTAAATAGCCATAACATGTTTTATGTTATCATTATGATTATATCAAATATTGACCGTATTGCAGTGGACATACAACTTGGAAATTTCTATACATATATGTGTATGTGTGTATGTATTTGTGTTAAGATATATAAGTATGTGTGTGTTTGTTGTATGGATCTTCCTCACCCTAAAATGACGTCATTGTCTGACTCATATCCAATCAGTAGATACCAAGTAGGCCAAGAAGACAAAATACAACAATAAAAACCAAAATGAAAAAACACAAATAACCAAATTTCACCTTATCGGTATATTGTCCAATCATTATTTATTGTAATAATAATAATAATAATAATAATAAAGGTATATAGGTGTAGTATTAGAACTTCTAATTGTATGAAATTTTCTTTAATCAGATAATTGGAAGAATAAATTATAATTAAAATTTATTTAAATTGTTTTGTTTTAACCTTGTTATTCTAATCATAAGAAAAAATTTATTTTAATCATGTGGGTTGTTGTAGAGGTACTATATGTATCTACCAGCCTACTTAAACTACAATTATGGATATTATTGTGAATATTAAATAAATAATAGAGAAAAGAACAAGTTTAA
The DNA here is from genome assembly GCA_037414755.1 of Lydus trimaculatus. Taxonomy (NCBI): domain Eukaryota; kingdom Metazoa; phylum Arthropoda; class Insecta; order Coleoptera; family Meloidae; genus Lydus; species Lydus trimaculatus. The sequence goes on along the minus strand of JAZBGY010001064.1, from coordinate 18,202 downwards.
ATTAATTAATAAGGAAGCATATATTGTAGAGATAACGATTTTTTTAGTAAAATCGTTGACCGAAAGTCAACCTCTTTAAATTGCTCGACAGGCTATACTTCTTGTAGCTGTGAATAAACTCAACTTATTGCTATAGTACGTTCACTGGCTTATAAGTTATAATATAGAAACAATGAATGCTTAGCACTTACAACGTGATAAGTTACAGGTTCGTAAGCCTTAGGCTAGAGTTGGAACTAGGGTATTTAGCATACTCATATCCCGACTTTTTTTCATTTGCAATGTATAGCCCTAGCTCCGACCGGCTCAGCCCTAAGCATTCTGCGTAGGTAGATCTCATTTCTGATGATACGACACAGTTCGCATCCCTAATTCTGGATGTTGTTGCCTGGTGGTGGTACATACGATTCTGAAGACAATATTTTAGATTGTATCTGTTGAAATGAAACAGAACATATTTTTACACAGTTGAGCCAGTCCATATGTATATGTCGATGAGTACCTATTACCTACCATAAATGTATAGCCTCTTTTTAAGCTTCCCCAACTGCTACCACAACTGATCTACTGTTCTTAACCCTCCATCTATTGATATCCCAGGAAAGATATCGTTTTAGCAAAGCTAACTATCTCTATCTGGGAGACTTCTTTGCCATTTCAGCAGGTGATAGAGTCACACTGCCTAGATGGGTGAGTCTTATATGAGCCAGCGTGTATAATATGTGTTCGGAGATTTCATTGTCCGATCCGCATAGTCTACATCTCTCTCTGTATGATTTGCACAGGTTTTTAGATGGTATCTCATTGGATAGTGAACAGTTGAAAGTATCCTGCCTTAAGTCTTAGTTCGTTCCTACTTAGGTCGAGAAGCATTCTGAGGCACATAGTCAATAAGCTTTTGGACACTTCTGTGGATCTTGGCTAGCCTACAGACCGGCTCCGTAGCGTTGAGTTGAGTACAACCATAGCGCCTGTTCTTGCAAGCTCATCGGCTATTTCCAGCAAATGTTCTGACATCCATGTGACCCATTCAAGGTGTTGTAAGTTTGGCAATAAATTTATTTTGTAATAACTACATATATTAGATTAGAGTCAATCTTTCAAATTGCTGAACGAACTATATTTTCAAGAGGATACAAATTCGAATATAATGTTATATTTAGTTCTATCATTAATTAAAGCGGCTCTACAAAAAAAGGTAAGAATACAATGTTGAGAACCTTATCAGGATTCATTGCTAATTAAGATACCTGAGCCGAGTGCGTCCAATAAGTTAAAATATCGACTTTGTTATATAAATATAACCAGGGCCGCCCTTAGACAATGCGGGGCTCGGGGCAAGAAGGCTTTTTTGGGCCCCATAAATTTTCAAACTTTCATCATAAAGCATTATGGGGTGTTGAAACTTGAAACTGATTGGAAATAATAAAATATTCAAGAATATATTTGTAAAATAAACAACTTTAAACATGGGAAAAAAAATTCACATTTGTGAATTAAATAAAACAGGACGTTGCGGGGCCCTCAAAAGAGCGGGGCCCAGGGCGTGGGCCCCGCTCGCCCTGATCTAAGGCGAGACTGTTATACCATTTCTTTTCAAATGAATCCAGTCAATCTCATAATTCGCTGAACAAACTATAATACCAACAAATAACGCGCTAATCGAAAATACAGTTCATCTACTGTCTTAAAATCGGCTAATTTCATTAAATTTTAATAAAATAAACTAGAATTTTTTTCAAAATTAAAAATAGAAAAACGTTAAAAAAAACAACGAATACTTATGTTATTCAATTCACGTTTTAAACGTAAAACATATGTATGAATAAAAAAAAATCATTAGACATTGAGCTTATGGAACATTTATTTTACAGTTCGGTTAATGCTTGTTTAAAAATAAACTAAAATAGACACCCGAGTACCGGATGGTACACCACACAAGGGTGGTTTGACATATAACCATTGATATAACATTGTCTCCCCAATATTTCTGGTTTTAATTAATTGTCTGCAGTTTCTATCGATTTTGTTCTATATTTATTTGTTTTATCCATAAACAATAGAAATAATTGTTTCATCCTATGGTGGATGATTCAATTCCAGCAAATAATAAATCCAATTTACACTTTGTCGAGTATGTACTTGTTTGTATCATTATTATTATTATCACCATTATAATAATTATTATTGTTATTACTGCAACGTATCGAATGATATCACATTTATTTGTAATGCTGTTATCAACAATTTTATTGATAAAAATTGATTAATCATTGATAAATTAACAAAAATCATTGGGCTTCTTTTAAAAAATTTCAAGGAGTGCTTAGACCTTTTACGTCATATCATTTCTTACATCAATAAAATTGTTGATCATCTTCTCTTTGAAGTTATTTACATACGATTGAACACGATAATGGACCCAACTATAGTAAAATCGCAACTTTATCATTTTACAATTGGATGATGATAATAAAAATAATATTTATTTCTGTAACACTTGTTTTTAATTTAAAACTTTAAATGGTTGCAATCGATTCTTTTCAATAATAAGTCAATACCATATGTGTCCATCCGACCATATGCTGTTCAACCCACATTACAACAACAACCAAATCGAAAACACTTTCATATACCCATATATAGTAAACAGTTCGGTCTCTCTGTGTTTTGCATGTGTAGTATAGATAGAAATGAGAAAAAGAACAATAACAGGAGAACCCCACGTCAACACTATTATTGTTGTTTTTAATTTTTTTCAACCTTCGGTAAGGACGTCAACAATAGTGAATAACTGAATAACAGTAATTTTGACCATCTCTCTACTATTGTTTATATAGCAATGAGAAAAGGTATAAAATGTTTGAGAAAAAGCTAGACTATAACACAGATTCAATCAATGATGATGATGGTTAAAACGACCAAATGTTGGTTATTGTTCCAATTCTCACCGGAAAATGGAAGGTTGAAGAAAGTGGCACATCTTTGGTATGGAGATCATAAATCAACTGGAAGATTACATCTGTATACAGAGTATCCCAGTATTGTGTTATTTCATTAGAATCACATCGACTAAATCAAAATAAACCAGCTTTATTAACTGGCAAGCTTCTGGCCCACCGGGCAAATTATGTTTTGGTCCCTCTTCGAAGAAATTTTGATTTATACTTTCTGTTTCAAAAAAACTATATGATTTTGTTGGCCCAATTTGCCGAATTTGCTGGCCCACCGGTTGCCCGGTAGTCCAGTCTGACACTGCTCACTTCAAATGGACTACATTCAGTACAGGTACACTGAAAAGTAGACTATTTTCCGAGTAACTATTATTATAAACGATAAAAGTAGCTTTGTATCGATTTTTAAGGTATTTGGAATGTTACTATCGACATTTATTGCATTAGAATAACGGTATTAATCACCAAATTGCCTTAATTAATTGCTTAAATGAGGAATAAAAACATCATCATCTGTGATTTTAAGACCTCAACAATCCAATTATGGTAAAATGAAAGTTAGGCTTCATCACTATTCATTAATATGCTGAAAAATCATTTATAAATTCGAAAATTCTTTAGCTCTATCTTATCTATGTAGATTATAGATGCAAATCAAAATAAGCTCTCTATCTTGAATTTTTAAGAAAATATTTAGAAAATAGCTATCCAAATGGTTTCAATTACTTAAATTTCCAAAAATGGGTTTATTATTTTATAAAAATTTCTCTTATCAAGGATATACACAACTGTATTACACAATAAATTTTATAACAAGTTTTTCTATATCGATAAATCATCAATTTTAAGCTGTTTACTAGAATTTTTAATTATTTTTATACGATATAAACAATATATTGTTTAATTGTAACATAATTTTGATAGTTTTATATCGTTAATTTAATTATAACAATTATTATAAACAATTATGATTGATAGTATAACTGGTTGTCTAACTCACAGGGGTAAATCTTGCAAAACTCAATATTTGTTTTAAACAATTTTTGAAATAAAACTGGTAGAGTTTAAGGAAATTAAACAATTAGTGCTTGTGAGAGAGTCAATTTTATTGATTTTTTTCTGAAGAAACACTGTTATAAAAATATGACAACGTACTACGTACTTAATAGCCCATCAAATTATTTCCAAAAATAAAGTATATATGTTGTTTTTTATAAATAATATTGTTATTATTGCAACATTGTATTCAAAGACTGTCTATCTATACAATAATAAAAAAATAAACATAAGACCTTATTAACAAAATCTTTGTTTTTAACAAAAAGAAATCATACAACTTCTATTAAATAGAAAATATCAATAAAGTTCAACAATAATAATAATCCCATAAGTTTAGGAATGATTTTACTTTACAATTAATAACAAACCCGAAACAAACTACCCAATTTAAATAAAATTGTTTTTTCTATATAATTCTTTAACAACAGCCATACAACCACCTGGTATAAAACGTACAAAATTATCACCAGCCAATGGACCAACAGCAAACAAATTCTCTTTATCACAAATCTCATGTGTGAAACGATTTATATTTAATGGATTTGTTTTATTATCAATAGCTGAATTTTGATTTATTGTTAAATTATTGTAATTTGTTGGTAGAAATGTTAAATCCGGTTTAGAACCAATCAATATACACACAAATGAAACTTGTATTTTTATATGATCATTTGTTCGATTTGATGTTAATATAATTGAATGATTATCAATATCAATATCAGTTAAATTATATTCAGGGAATGATTGATAATTTGAATAATTCGTGCCACCATCTAGCATCATTTGATTAACTTTATGATATTCTGGATACATATTTTCAGGTAATTGTTT
>JAZBGY010001063.1:0-30338 GCA_037414755.1 Lydus trimaculatus | reverse complement strand
GGCAAGCGCTAAAAATCCAAAATTGAATGAGTTTTCTGTCGATTTTAAGAAGAATTCGTATTGCTTTTTCTCTCACAGTTACTACTCAGCAATGTTGAGACATTTCATTTAAGAACATAGATTCTACCAGCTATCTCTTTTCAACCCAAACGAAGGCTATAAAACTGTCCCGCTTGTTGTGGTTTCTCCTATGTTCCTAGATGAACTGTCACCACCTGTATACAGTCTACCACATTTCATCTAGAAACATAGAAGAAATTGCAGGTAATATGGCAGTCTTAAGGGTGTCACAAATATTCCACGAGCTATCTCTTTACAATCCAGACGAAGGCTATAGAACTGTCCCGCTTGTTGTAGTTTCTCCTATGTTCCTAGATGGAATGTCTCAACCTGTATTTATTTCTTGACATTATAAGAAGGACGGCACAACAGAGCAGTACAACCAAATCCGCACCTGGGAGTGCAGACTATGTTCTTATACAAGAGAAGCAAAGTAAATCAAGAAATTGGCACCTATAGTCCCGAATTTTTTGTCGGTAAGTCTTAATCAAATCCATCATATTGTGTATAGTTATAGCTGATTCATCTATTTTATATAGAGCGATCGAATTAAATAGCAATTCAGGGAGAGACGCATATTTTAATATATGATTGTGGTGTCGTTTATGTTGCAACCACACGTGTTGACATCACTATTGTGTACTTCCAACAGTCTGTTGTTACTGGAAACAGTGGCGGATCACATTTTAAAAACATCAATTCAATATTTAAATTCTTGCATTTACAAATGAATTGTTATAATTGTGTGATGTTTTTCAAAAATTACTAGACAAAAAAAATATTTGACTGTAATTTCATTTGGCTATTGATTAAAAATGAAAATACGTAAATGTACGCCACTGTATTTGGAACAGAAATCCGCCCTCTTATCCAATACAACCCCATGTAACTTAGTATATATCATATTTAAAAAAGTCGTGAGGGCGGAGAAGTCACAAGTTGTGTGTGTGGCGTCATATGTGCCCTTTAGTCTCGTTTTCTTTCTACTATCTTTATTATACAAAAAGATACCTATTTAATCAATAATTGATGTTTGAAATTAAAATTTTTAATATCAAACTCGTACTGTTCTTAAATGAATATTTTTTCAACTTTAACGAAAACCGTAGGAAAGTAATTAGTGAATTTACACATCATTGATCAAACGTTTCAAGAGTCGTAACGGTAAATATGTAGAGTTTAAAGAAGTTGGATGGAATCTAAAATGAGTAAAGATAGATTGATATCGTTGTGTCTTTTGACAAAAACTCATTTCTCTGAAAGTTAGTAACTTTTCTTTGAAACTCTCCAAATATTTACTTTCGGATCGAAGGTTTCTTGGAACGACGACATAGATATACGAAGATTACAAAGTTTATTCAAAGCACCTTCAAGCAATCGGAAGTGAAAAGCGCCAAAAGGTAACTGTCACAATTTTCTAAAGATATGTCATTAGGAAATGCTCATTTTAAAAGGGTGGAATATCTAAAATAGTGGGAAAATTTATGATTTTAAGTAATAAATATAGGATTTTTGAGAATAATAACAAAAGCACAATCAATGTCAATAGTAGAGAGCTTTATGAAAACTCAGAAATCTCACGGTTGGCTAAAGGCTGAAATGGAGCAATATTTACACAAGAACGACACACTGACGTTGTTGACCAAAACTTCAATATCCCGACCGTGGGCGATGTGGTCACGTGACTAGACTACCCTTCCTGTCCACCAACCCCATTCATCCTTTGCACACACACACACACACATATATACATAGATCCACACATATATAGAGTATCTAGATAGCCTTCGGCTTGGCAATTATTGTATCTAATGAAAAGAGTAAATGTCTGGAAGGTCTTAAGAAGTTGTGTTTTATAGCGAAATTTCCACAACTAATAACTTGTAGCTTTATCCGCTATTATTTCTTTTTATTACGTTAAGAAACTGTCAGATTTAATATTTGTAGGTATATAAAGATATCTAAATATAAAAGACTGGTATTCCTTCAGGGTGTTCCAATAATATAAACCACGGCACGCGACGTTTCTGAACATATTGAGTAAATCAGATGAGGGTGATGACGGCGGCGACGACGACAACAACAACGATGAGGACGACTGTTGGCAATATGTTGCCTGCCGTAAGTTCTTTAGCACAGATCGTAATCCTCTGTGTCACACATATGCAGCAGTAGCAGCAACAGCAGTAGAGGGTTGGTGCATACAATCGTTCGGAGACATATAAAAGAAACCCTTCATTGAGATATATAGGAATTTAATGGAACAATAAGGGATGAACGATACGGAAAGTTTACGCTATATTGAACAATGACGGTTAAGTTAGATAAAAAGTGCGACGGAACAAAAAATTGTTGATACAACCGAAGTGTAAAGAATTTCACAGAAAGTAGGAGAAAAATTGAAATTGGATATAGAGAGCTCAGTTTCTTCGTTAAAAACAATTATTTCATTTAGTGCTGAATCAATTTTTCTTACTTAATGGGAAAACGCCACAAAAGAATACAACAGTTATCGTACGATCTCTCCATAGATGAGAAAAGTTTGGCGTTATGACTTACCTGTCATAGTCCAGACGACAATACAGTTTCGAATCCTTAACGAAACAAGTGTGATGAAGACGATCACCGCAAGCACAGCATTGTACGCAATGTTCATGATAAGAAATATCCATTATTCTTAGAAGAAATCGATCGTTAATAGGTCTGCAACACATGCCACATAGTAGCCCTAATTCAGCGGCTGGAAAATAATAACATTCCTTTTATTATTAATTTTCCATCTCTACAAAATTTATCATAAAAATGAAAATTTGTATAACAGGTTGATATGATCTAAATTGACAATGTTAACAAGAATGGATATTTAGGGGTAACAACAGCCACCTGCGGTAAACTTCATCAATCTTCAGATTTAAATTCAAACTCAGTCAGAATACATTTAACAAATTTGAGGGTGTTAATCCGAAACATAAATCCATTGTTGCCTATTTAACTCTTTTAATAGCAATTTCATGCAACGTCATACTTATTAGCGTTTAGTAATTCAACCCCTTACTAAATATATATATTTATTTTTTTTCAAATTTCAATCAATCACCCTATTTATTTAGTTGAATTAAAAATAGGTGTACCTATTTGGAAACTGCAAAATAGGCTGAATTTATTGCTAATTCAATATTTTCGTATGTTTGATTGTAGTTAATAGGGGGCTTTTGTACGGAAAAATATTTTCCAAATTGTTTATAGTGCATAGTTGGAATATTTTATCAATTAGACAGTAGAATATGTCCAGAAATACTGATGGGGTGAGGGAGCTAATAGGCAAAGAGCCGAATAATCGGATCGTAGGGGGATTATTGAGCTTAGTTCAAGCGTGATTAATTGATTCATATAGCAGACAGAGCCTGTTATTATTGTGGGGCGTAAATAATTCAGATGGCTTACAGGTGATCCAGTCAACTTTCATCTGATTTGCACTGTGTGTTTTAAACTATAATTTACTTTTAGATATTGTTTTTCTAATTGTTTAAAAATAGAAAATTTTCAAAAATTTCCATGTATAATGAAAGGTCAAACAGATGTGTTATAGTGTTGATGGGTCTATTAACATTTTTCTTGTTCTTCAATGGTAATTAACAAATCGACACAATGTCAAATATTTGAACTTCTCCTGTTTTTATAAACATAGGGAATAGGTGATGATATTGTTGACAACAGTTTATATGTTTGTAGAACGACAGAGTTTAAGGTGTTGTCGCTTTCATTTAATTAAATTTTCGTGTTCTGTGATAAAACTAATAAAACCGGTTCAAGTGTAATTTTCATGTGATAATTCAATCGAATTACAAGATAATAGATGAACAAAAGATTCTTTGATAAAGCAGATAGTGAAAGATAAATAACTATAAAAAATTTTTTTGATATTTTTCACCAAATGGTGATGGTTGCTGATTCTTCTAAAAACAAAACTGAGATTCTTTGGGTAAAATCGTCTTACAGTAGAGTTGATTTCTGAGTCTGTGATCAGTAGCGTAGCTACGGTGGGTAGCGTCGGGTAGCAAAATTCAAATTCGCGTCTGCTGGGTTCTTTTCTCTCAATGAGAGGCGTCGGCGCCGGGTATCACTGCTACTCCATACACTGTTATTTCTACGCCAGTGTCTGTGATTATTTTCAAAACGAAGGCTATAATAAACCTGGTCTTTTGTTGGCCAATTTTCTAAATAATGTGGCTAGTAATTAAGTGGTGCCGATCCTAATTCACTTTCACGCGTAAAATTTGAATTTTTGGTGGAGGCGCCAAAATTTTAAATTTTCCTGCGCAAAGTGAATAGAATCGGCACGGCACGTCTCTGAGCTTGCGTGTGGCACCTCCACTAAAAATCCAAATTTTACCCGCAAAAATCGGATTTGGATCAGCATCACTTAACTACTGTGACTTATGCAGTAGAGGAGTTTTTGCGTGTTTTATTATACCTGAGTGGATAAAAATCGAAAATCAAACATAGACTTTATTTGTTATCTAATCGATTTTCAAGCTTAGGTATAGTCATTTTTGATCAATCATAGTGCGGATTGGTTAGGTGTATCGATTTAAATGGATTTATGCTAAACTTTGGATTAACAGAAACGTAGATATTATCAACTATCAAAAGAGATTGTTTTCGTTAATATCGTATAGACTCTATACGACCTATGTTTCCTTTGACTCTTGCAGAAGACACTAACAATTTACGAACGTATTTCGATGATTGCAAGCCCAATTTGATGCTTAGTCTAATGCGGGAGACAATAATGCAATTGAAATAACAAAATACCTATAAGCACTTGCGTGTTATATTAAGAGATATTTGCACATTGTTATGGTGTACCGTTGCAGGAATTAAATTTCCTAATCTACAAAAGAATAGGGAATAAAATTGACCGGCTACATTTTATTCGAAAAATGGACAAATATTGTTAACGAAACGGTTAAAATCAAAGCCAGAATAGCTTCTAATTTATGTAATATTAACACAATTATTAGGTTGTTTATTATTTTTGAACTATTATCTTCTAGTAGAAGATCTCCAAAGAGAATCGATTTTATCGATATCTTTTGGCATGAATCTATATTTAATTGATTCACTTCAAATATTGTTAAGCACACCTCAAGCACGGAATTGAAAGAGAATACCAAATTGTCACTATTTCCGTAAAAAGTGAAGTATAAGACAGATATGGCCCTAGTAGAGGGGAAAGTCGTGTAATTCGGACCACCTAAGAAAAGATGTAATAACTATTCATAGACTTCACAGAAAGTGACGTCCAGTTATAATTAGTTGAGGATTGGTTATCTAAACGTATACATGATATTGAGAAAAAAATTCTAAATATAAAACATACTGGAAAACTTTAATTTTTAATTATGAAAATATTATGTAATTTGGACCACTGTCGTGTAAATTGGTCCAGGTGCTTTACAACAATCTCGTGTTTTTGCATAGCTTCCATTGCACGTTTGATGTTGTTTCAAGCCATTTCAGGATACAATCCTTGATTTTTATCCGATTCTTGTAAAAAATACTGAAATTCTACTTTTTTGTTTTGTTTACGATCTTCAGAGCCACATGACCATTGCTCTATGTCCATCAATAATAGACACATAAATAAATCAATATAAAAAAGCATAGTTTGGAACGATATTCATTCAAATATGCATAATTTGGACTAGTGGTCCAAATTACACAAACTGAACAGTTGGGCTAACAACTTTCATATTTCTCTATTGAATTATGATTAAGCGATATGATACATGTTAGTATATGTACAAAGAAAAGCCTTATTGAAGCAGTACTATACTTGGATTTAGGAAATACGGTCTTACTTTAGCAAAAAACAGTAACAAAGCATGAGCGCAAATTATAAGAAATAGTATGCAAACATATAAAGGGCGATTTCTATTCTCATAATGAAATTATTTTTTTTAATATATTTTATACTTTACTAGATAAGGACAGTACTTTGGATAGTACAAAAAAAAATAATGCTATATTATCTAGGAACTTCAAAATCGAAATGGTCCAAATTACACGATTTTCCCCTAATCTTCTATCTGACAGACAAAAATATTAATAATGTGAAAAATTATTAATCGACTACAAGATATTGAAAAATTGTCCATGTTTTAGTTAGGCACAGTTAAAGTAACTTTAAATCAACACAAATAATAGCAAATATGTATTTATTAAATATTTATTGAAGCCAAAAAATAAAAGACAATAAAAATTAAACAAGCTATGATCAAAAAATCAAATAGGAACGAAATAAAGAAAAAACTCAAAAGCACATCAAACATTACCCATTTTTCCAATTGTGTTTCTATTAAATATATTCAATAAAAATATATAAAATAATATTACAAAAAAAAAACAGATTCTATTTCGATATAGAAAAGTTGCGCCGGAAAACTCCAACAAATTCAATTTTCGTATAGTAGATAGATACAATCAATATAAAACCAAAACACAAAAAACAACAAAAACTAAATGTTTATACAGTGGTTAATCAAGTATTTAACAAATCGAATAAATGAATGATCCCGCCATGTATATTAAAAAACAGTTAAATATACACTTTTCAACACACGAATTGCTTTTCCACAACACCAACAACACAACAATATAATGCATTGGTTATGTGAAGGCCCTCTAGTGACATTTTCCAATACTCCGCCATAACAATTTCATCTATATCCCTACGCTGCTTCTATTTGATTTGTTAATCAATGCAAACTGGGTGGTAACGTAAATGAAAGAGGCGGAGACTGAAGAAAATACGGAACGCCCTCAATTAGAGCTGTTGAATTTCAGCGACTGTATGACTGTATTTGAAACCTTTGGTATTAGTTCGAGTGCATTGTTTAAAACAGCACAATCAGCATAATTCTGTAACTGCGAAAATACTGCATTTCCTGTTAAACATATCTAAATACATCCAAGCAATTTTCGAAAGAAAAATGAAAAAATATAAATATTTAACCAAAAGTTTTTTCTGATAGGAAATTTTGCAAAATCTCTATAATCTATTATAATTTTTCAAAATAATTTTTTTTCAGTTTCAGGAAATTGTAACAAATGTTGGAAAGCGACATCTAGTAATTGATAGTTGAGTTATTTCAACGATACCGGTTGTGCTTTCGTTCTTCTAATCTCTAATAGAGGTCGATAGTTTTGTTTTCTGTCAAAATTCGTGACAAGCCGCTGTCAAATTTCGTGTTTGCAGTTATATGAGTGATACAGCATTTGAATTGTTTGTAATTTATTAGTTTTTGCTGAAAATTAACTTAATTTTATTGTAGTGAAGATGTTCCGTAATCAGTACGATAGTGATGTAACTGTATGGAGTCCACAGGGCCGTCTCCATCAAGTTGAATATGCAATGGAGGCTGTAAATCTTGGTTCAGCAACGGTTGGTTTGAAAAGTAAAACTCATGCTGTTTTGATTGCATTAAAACGTGCATCATCTGAATTATCAGCATATCAAAAGAAAATCATTAATATTGATGATCATATTGGTATAACAATATCTGGATTAACAGCTGATGCACGTATATTAAGTCGTTATATGAGAACTGAATGTTTAAATTATAAATATTCACATGATACATATTTACCATTAAACCGTCTTATCAGTCAATTGGGGAATAAGATGCAATTGTGTACACAACGTTATGATCGCCGTCCATATGGTGTTGGTCTTTTAGTAGCCGGTTATGATGATCAAGGTTCACATATCTATCAAACCTGTCCATCGGCAAATTATTATGATTGTAAAGCAATGTCAATTGGTGCTAGATCACAAAGTGCACGTACATACCTTGAAAAGCATTTAAATGAAGTAACTGATGCTACATTAGAAGAATTAATCAAACATGGTTTAAGAGCATTACGTGACACTTTACCACCAGAAGTTGATCTAACAACAAAGAATGTATCGATTGGTTATGTTGGTAAAGGACAAAATTTCACAATTTTAGATGAAGAACATACATCACCTTATTTGGCAATGATTGAAGGTGAAGAACGTCGTGGTACTTCTGTTAAAGATCAACCATCACGTTTAAAAGATGATACGGGGGACGACGATCAAGGACCGAAAGATCCAGTACCAGCTGTAGCTATGGAGACAGAATAGATTATCTGAAAAAAACAATAATTAATCAATTTGTTGGTTTTATACCGATTATTGAAATTGTGCCGTGGCTGTTGTTTTTATAATAACAGCCACGGCATTGTTTATAATAATTTAAATTTTGCAACTTAACTGTATTACAATATTCAAATAAAATCGTTTTCTATGCATTTATTGCTTCATTTCAATATTTGAATAATTTAAATTTGGCGCGTCGATAATCTATATCCTGAATTGAGACAGATAAATTTGGTACTTGATTTCCTCTATTCAACCTACTCATGATTGGTTGGGCCTGCACTTATTTTTATTTCTATTACGAGTATCTCTTTCTAGTACATGGCTGACAATGAGTCTGACTAGAGAGAGATAACTTGGTTCCACAATTGTCTTCTCTTTTATTGCGGATTTTCAGTTTGTATTCCAGAATCTCGTGGTTTCTAACCAAACTTTTTTTATAGGTTATAGAAAATTTAAAAATGTTTTCCACAAGATTGATGAGAAGTTTTTCCAAATTTGGAAAATTATCACGATATACGATTACATCATCTATCAATCACAACAATATTCGATCATTATCATTATACAATAATAACACGAATCTCTGTAATAGTAATTTACAAAATATCGAATTTGTGCGATATTATGCTAAAAGTAAAGATAAGAAAAAAGAGAAGGGTATAGCCAGTTTAGGCATGATAATATAATTAATAATTAAAAATATTAGTATTTCAGGTAAAGCCAAAATAGAGATTAATGAGAATCAATTAGCTGAAGTTGTAAATATCGAATCGATACGTAATCAAATGCAAAAAGCTGTAGATCAATTAAAGACTGATTTTATCAAACAATTATCACTTAGATCAACAACTGGTAGTATCATATTACATAATAATAATTCTGAATTGATTTTTATCAAATTCTTGTAAAACTAGGCTCGATTGAAAGTTTACTTGTTCAATTCGATGGTACTGAACATACATTACAAGAAATAGCTCAAGTTATCCGTAAGAATCCTAAATTGATTGTGATAAACATGAATGTATTCCCACAAGCTATTCCGGATGTTTTAAAAGCATTAAATAAGTCTGGTATGAATCTAAATCCACAACAAGATGGCACCACATTATTCATCCCGATACCGAAGTGAAATTTTATTGTTTCAATGTACAACAAAACAGAATTTATCATTTGATTGTTTTAGAGTAACAACAGAACATCGTGAAGCTCTATCGAAGAATGCTAAAAATTTATTTGTTAAATGTAAAGATAATATACGTGATGTACAGAATAAATGTATAAGATCGTTGAAGAAGAAACAGAAGATTTCGGAAGATTTAATTAGAAGTTGTGAACAACAAATTTTAGCAATTGCAGATAGTTATATTGGTGAAGGTGAAAAGATTTTAGAAAGTAAACAACGTGAGCTTACAGGAAAAGATTAAAGCGCTATGTACATATAGTATATATCGTTGAAAATGAATAACTTATGACATTCATTTATGAAAGTTTTCTTTTACTTTTTATGCTGATATTTTATTCATATCATAAAAGCATTTAGTACGATCGTGTTTCTTTTTCCTTTTTTTTTCTTCTTTTTTCTTTTTTGTTACTGTCTGATAATAAAAGATTTAAATGATTTGTTTTAATAAAATATTAGCGTTCTTTTTAGATTTTTCGAATTTTGTTTAAGGCGAAAAGTCTAGACGTCATAATATTTGAAACTACCACTCTTTGTCGAAAATGTTTGATATTATCACTGTAGTTTTGAGGTTGATATTGTAATTTTATCAAATGTTGTTTATTATCAATTTATAGTACCAACAGTGACGCAGTTAGGTAGAAGCGAAGGGAACCGGTCGCCTCTACGTGCCTGTGCTCTGTGGGCATGTAGATTAAAGTAAATAAAAAGTTGGAATAATTTATAATAATTACCTGTAATCGGCTCATAGAGAAAAACTGCCGCCTCCTTCTGTTATTGGTAATTTTAAAGATTTCGGTTGCATCAAGTAGTTGAAAAATATTATTTTCACCGATAAGTCTACTTTTCCATTCCACGGTCGGCACAATCGATCCGTTGGACAAAATCTCTATTTAGCATATAATTATCGATCCCAATACGTTTAGAAGTTAAATGTATGGGCAGGTATATTGGGTGATCGGATAATAGGATCATTTTTCATTGATGACAATTTGAATACACCGTAGTACTTCTACAATAGTCTACCGTACTAGCCATTCAACCACGATTCCTAACACTAATTTAAATCAAATTTGGTTTCAACAGGCCTGTTGCACTGTTGTTATCAATTATTTCAACAGTTATCTCTGGAAACGGTTCATTATTGAGAAGAGGGAAAGGGAACTTGCTAGATCTCCGAATCTAGCACTAACAAGTGTAAGTGGCCTTTTTGTATGGGGGTCATCTAAAGAAGCTAGAGTGAGGGACGATTTTTACCAACCGTTATACTATTATCTAACAGCAGAAGGAGGCCAATTTGTGCATCTAATCAAATTATCTTTTGTAACCCTATTACATTGTGTATATTTTCAATATTTTTGTTTATTTTTTAAATATTAAAAAAAATAAATGAACTAATATATTTTGAATTTTTCCGTTTCTTTTCCTCATGAATATGTTTTATTGTAGACTCTGGTGAATAATAATAATAATAAATATATACAAAAAAGAAACGAGATCTGACGAAACTATGAAGCCAATACAGAGTCCCAGATAATACAGGTAACCCTCATATAACACGGTAGGTAGATGTCGTGCTGTGTGAAACCGTGTTACATTATATGAAACTAGCTGTTCCATTATTCACATACATTTAGACATGCGTGAAGGCAGTACAAAGTAGAATGAATAATACAGTTGCACCTCCAGGGCCGGCGCTAGGATTTATGCCGCCCTGGGCAAGGAATAAATGAATGTTTAGACTAAGTCTTAGACCTATAAACCTTTGTAACACCCACACATTAGCTAAATAGATTGAAAAAAACCGAAAGTTTATAAAATAAGATTATATTCCAAAATTTCTGCATAAATCTTTGTCAGAAATTTTGCCACCCCTGCCGCCTCTTATCGTTTTCCGCCCTGGACAAATGCTCGATTTGCCCATACGGTAGCGTCGGCCCTGTGCACCTCACGAATGCATGTGTGTCGAGTATTTGGGGCTAATTGTAAGCTAATTTAGTCGCAGCGACTAGCGGCTGAATTCGCCCAATAAGTGGATGTGAACTAGGCATAACGGTTATCATGAATTTTTCTATTTAAATTACTTGAAATCTTTTCGAATAAACCTGAAATAAAGTGGAATCATAGATCACAGTACATACAATAAATAGAATATTCATATTCTACTTTATATCAACTCCTACATTAATTTACTGATGGTGGCGGTTCTTATTGATTAGCGTCAACGTTAAAGTTGCTAGCCGTATAGTTTTAGTATTTGAAATATTTTTTAACGTGAAACTTATTCAAAAAAAAAAAATCTTGTTCTAAACGACCATATTAAAGTCTCTTAGGAAGTATTAAGTTGCTCCCTTGTGGCGAACTTAGGCAAGATACATTATATGTTATCATTAGATACAGGATCATGTCTTCTGGATACTCAGATTTAATTCAAAATCTACATAAGAGACTCTGTTTGGATTTAAAGAAATTTTTACTTGTCGAAACGGAATTGTTAAGATTCAAATTATTATGAATTCTTTACTATCTTCATTTTTCAATTTAACGAGCTTTAATGTGGACACTCACTGGCTTAGCATTTTCGCCTATCCCATCGGTCTGGTTTACTGTGCTAGTACAATATGCAAGCTATCTCTCTGGCAAAGTATAGTTCTTCGAGCTCTTCTAGAGGTTAAAGCAGATATTCGTTCAAAACGATCTTTGGAGGTTACAAATTTAATGTTTTAAAAAGAAATAAGTATGATCTATTTGAAAAGAAAACTATTAGCGAAGCATAATACTACAACCAGTGTTCAGTGGAGGATTCAGCATTTATGGGGCTCGAGTCATAAAAAAAAATTCAATATATACTTACAGTGATTTTTCGTATACCTAATACTGTACTCTGAACACATGAACAGTTGGTTACTTATAGCGTGGAATGCATTTCATGATTTCTCTTCCAAGTTTCGCTTAGCACTGTACAATACAGAACCATGTCGTAGGAAGGTTGATTATATTTCTGTGTTTATCTCAAATTAAATACGTTACATCCGTGATTCCCAATCTGTGGGCGGCGCCCTCCAGGGGGACCAAAAGAGAAGCCCGTAAAGTAAAGAATACAAATTTTAATAGAAATTTTAGAACCAAAGAACGTTATGCGAAAATTATATTACTTAGCGCAAATTCGGTAAGACTATTCCTAGGGGGTAGCGATTCAAATTGATATGGAGAAAGTGGGGCGCGAATAAAAAAGGTTAAAAACCACTGCACTACACAATGTATATTTATAATGCACAGGAATATTAGAGTTTGTTCTACATAAACGTAGATTAAATGAAACCTGAAAAGGCCTGCTTCTTATTCCATAATCTCGGCTTAAGGTTGCTAGAATTCTCCTCTGTCAAAATGAGTGTTACTTAAGTTGACACTAAGGCAGGAAAGATGGATTGATTCTTAAGAACTTAAAGGATAACTCATAAATATTTTTTGACGATGAAAATGAAAAAGACACATCACAAATAAGGACCGTACCATTCTGAATTACTTTCAAAAAGATTAAACGATAAAAATCGTATCATTGCACAAATATGGTTTTAACCTACCTTATCTTTTTAAAACAAGCAAAGATCGTGTTTTAAGTACAGATCATGAGAAAATTTCCATTTACAGACGTATTTTATAAGTGCGACTTATTACAGACTAGCGGATTATTTGAATAATCTCTTTTTTAACTTTTAATGTACAATTTTTTAAATGCGACAGCAGTCACGTCTATATACCTTGACTACTTTATATAAAAATCAATGATGTTAATAATAGTATAAATTGCTATCGTTTCTATTATCCATAATAAACTTAATAATCTGTAATAGGTATAATATTAACCCCCTTTTCGATTAATACCATTGATACTTGTTGACCCTATGGCGAACTACCACAATATTAAATTGTCCAATCTACATAATATATCATATGTTTAAACATTATCAGATACTAATCGGGTGAATCATTTATAATACAGCCTTTAGGATAATTTTTCAGTGGTTATTGTTGTCGGCTGTTCTTGTTCTTGTTACTGTCATCTTTATTTAAAATCGACAATAATATCGTCCTCCAGGTGTCAGATTTGCACCATTTTATACAATAATAATAGCATATACTGACCATTCATTATTTAGATCATCTTTTTCTCTTGTTAATATTTTTAAAATCAGGAATGAAAGTGCTTTGGGCGTGAAAGAGTGCGTGACTGGTCGCCACTTAACTATCTCGCGTCACTAATAATTACTCCTTGTTTAAACGGGGTGTTATAAGCCTGGTTAAAGGTGTAGTATAGAAGAGTTTTGTATGTATGTATGTGTACGTGTGCGGCATCTTATAATTATAGTGGCGACTAAAAAGGGAACCCTGCAGATATATTGTCTATCTGTTTATATGTCGGTTTTAAGTCTTTAGAGAACGTGGCGCCCTGTGTTGTTCTTGTTGTTATCATTATTATTATTATTATTATTATAGTCATTATTATTATTATTATTATAAAGTTGATCTTGTTGTCTTGAAATGGAGAGGATAGTCTTCTTTAAGTCTCAACTCTAAGAAATTAATCGAGATTGAACTGATAACATTTTCTGTGTGTTTACATCGCCAAGTGGATAATTATATTCGCCCCATTTGGTCTTGATGCTTTTAACATTTAATTTATTAGCGTCTGTGTTGAATATGTTAAAACACGACCAGTGTTTTTTCTTTCTTTTATTAGAATTGATCGTTACCTTCCAAAAATCAGTATAAAAATTATCAATTAATTAGATTTTTTTTAATTCTTATTTTAGAACTTTGTTTTTTTGGGAAAGATAACAGTTTTTTTCGTCCAGTTTCCTTCTTGTTTGATGTCTATAATTTACGAACAACATCAAAAGTGTCGATAATAAGTAGTTATGAATATAAGGAGTTTACTTGGTGAGAGAAAAAAAACGATACAAAAATATTTCAATGTTGGGTAGAGTAATTTGCCAACTTACCTGTTCGAATATCCAAGAAGTTTTCACGTTGTTTATATCTAGTCTTGTTTATTTTTTTGGCTCATTACGACTTTTTGCATTGCTTTTTTTAACACGACTATATCCATCGTTAACGGTATATTACCATTAAGGTACAAAATTTTGTCTTATGCATAACTTCAAAGGCTGAATGTTTCTTTTGAACTAAGCAAGGTCTTCTAATTATACGACACTAGTTGACAAAAAAAAACACACACAGAAAACAGTAGATAAAATTAGAGAATTTATTAAATTCACTGAATGTTTAACAAAATCTGGCATATACATTGAATTTACATCAGTTGGTGGCTTTTAGTTTTAATAATGATTGATTTAGGATGTTGTGGTTATTTTGTGTTTACTGTGATTAAAGCCATTTTAATTAATGTATGTTTTCTACATATATACTTTTTTCCATTATTTATTGTGTAATGTATAGATTACAGATTACACTGTCTATTATGGTATCTTCTAGTTTCAATACTACACCTGTAATTATTGTATCGATTGCTTCAACTAGAATTTTTCACATTATTCAAAAGTGTTATTAACATGTTTATCGATTATTAGAAAGGCAGAAAACTATTAATTACCACTGTTAGTTAATCTTTAATAAATTCCCAATAAAGCAGTAACTTTCATAGGTTTTCAGTCAGTGCCGGATTAAACCTTGTTGGGGCCCCTAGACAAACGAATCTTGCCACCTCTTTCTTCCCACGTGATCTCTCTATATCTTCGTGATTTTACCAACAATTTCAATAAACCGAAATGCACGTTTTGCGTACCAAGAGAAAATTGCGGCCTCGGCCAACAATCTCGAAACGGCTGAACACATTTCGCAGCCGAAGTCTACCTACATCATATTTTTTGCACTCGTAAATAATTCGGAAAAGCCTTAATTTGAAATTTTCTCAAATTGTCGAATCATTTGACAAGTTGTTCTTTAATTCATTTCATAGTAGGTAACGGCCGTAAAACTACTTTTACGTCCGATTCCAATAGCGACCAATGTATAAGTAGTTTTACGTCCGATTACAAATAAAATCTAAACCTGAATTTCAGTCAACTGAGGCGGAAAAGTACTTTTAAATTTCTTCCAAGATCAGATCAATATTACTTTACCTATTGTCGCGGCGCATGGGGCATATAGGCTGCTGCCTACTCTGCCTAATGGTGAATCCGGCACTGGGTTTTCTAATATTGTCCGCAATATTGTATGGTAGCTTGAGGTTTCAAATTTTGGCCACATCAAAATCAAAAAAAAAAGAGTGTAGTAAAGTTAACAACTTCCATTTAATTAAAACTTCATTTAAACAATAAAAACAATAGAACATCGTCTAGAAATTAATTTAAAACAATATTATTTTGTTGATTTAGACAGGTTCGTCTTCTGTGTTGAACTGAAATAAAAATTAAATAAAAAATAAATTGAATTTGCTGGTTTCTTTCTGGTTCTAATATTGTCTTGTGAAGATGAAACAAATTCTTTTGTGTAATTTAAATTCAAATATAGAAGGACTATACAATAGACTTAATTATCTTTTTTTTTTGTATCATTTGAGTACACTTATATATTTTCTTGTTATTTCTTTTAAACAAATATCGAAATTTTACTAATTTGCAGTTGTTCTATTATTCATAAAACTTTTCAAGTTGTAAATAGTTTCTATAATATAAAAGCTTATAGACCAAAAACTTGAACAATAATTTGTTCTTGAGCTTATACATCCCTAAAGATATCCGTGTTCAGTTTTAGTTTTGTTAGAAGTTTAAGGGTTCATAGTGAAATTTTCACTGGACTGCATCCGGACCATTCAAATTAACTCACTAACCAACGTTTCTATTATGTTTCCTACTAGTTGAAAATTGTTAACCAACTCTCTCTCTTTCTAGCCATATTGAAGAGACTAGAAGTAACTTTGTTTCGAATAAAAAAATGGGAGATATTTGGATGGGAAATTTTATATTATGATTGAATGATATTAGTTGTAATAGAGTTTTTCAAATTGTATTCGACTCAACAAAGAAAAAAGACGACAATTTTTGTTTTTATATACAAGTTGGTTGGTTTTCTGTTTTACTTTCTTTCTAGAAAGGACATTTACAATGCTAATCCTGGAATTGTGGTTTTGAATAAATCGCAAATAAATTAGCGCGTATTTTACTTTAACAGCAAATGCGGATTAAATAAGGCACAAAGAATAATTACCTAATCATGTAGAATTTTAAAGTTTCAAATTGATGTTAACATTATCGTTAATAACAATAAGAATAATCATTTTTAATTTGAATTTAAATCAATTTATAATCAACGTATTTTATTCGGTGTGTAGAGTTGTAGTTTTTAAATGTATATTCATTTCGTTTATTAGATTTTTTTATTGATTTCATAATAGTGGTTTAAATTTACATTTAAATGTCTTTTAAAATAGACCATTAGAGAATTGTAAGTACTTGAATTTATGATGAAATGGCCATAAATCACAATTTGTTTTGAATAAATCCAGGAAATTATATTCAGGATATGATTTCATAGGAACTTTAATTATATTTTATATTCAAAGTTTCATCTAGAGGTAAAAATTTGTTGGATTTCTCAAACTTTCTATATACAAAAATAAACAAATAGTTTTAGTTGCATTTTGATATTCTTTCAATTGGTTATTCACAAATTTGTATACATTTTTATGTTAATTTCAGTTACGTATTGCTTCATAGCGTATTTCAGCAATATAATAATAAACTGAATTTATTTTTACAGTTAAAAAGTAAGTTGATTAAGCCAGATTTGGCTTACAGTTAGGTACTTGACGTGCTGGAATGCCGAACTCAATAATATCCACAACCAATACTATACAAAATGTTGTATTTCTTTTTAATTGTTGTTTTTCCCTTCAAGACATTACTTTTTCATTTTGTCATTGATTCATCTTCCATTAACGCCTTCTATTTTAATTACCGACTAACATTTTTTTTAAGAAGCTTAATTTTTTTAAATTAAATCGCTAGCTATACGTAAAAAATCCAATCAGGAGGAATCATTTTAAGCAATTTTTGATCGCATAATGACACCTAAAGAGTGTAATGCTCTTTCTTCTACATTCGACATAGACAAACGGCATCATTTGGATACAGGTGCATGTATTTAAGTATCAATAATTATGTAAATTTCCAGGCTGTTTGCTACCGCACCACATCAAAACTCTAGATTTATATGCTTGAACAGTGCCGGATTCAGGCATAGACTGGCCTCTGATGATTTCTCTTAGCGGCATCCTATTAAGTGGCACCGAAAAAAAAAAATAACACTTAAACAAAGAGATTTGTTTTGTAAAGGGTCGCAAAAACTGCAACTGCATCGCTACTATATCAGGTAACTGTGAACGAAGCACAAACCTAAGTGTTTTATCTTTTTAACTGAATTGAATTGAATTCTCTCTTTTATTTTTTCCATAGTAAGTAACTTCTGTTTTCCATTGCAAAATCGAATAGTAGTCATCTTACTTTCCAGGTAGATGCATCTATTTTAACAATAAAACCAAGACAATTCTGTTTATAAAGTTGATTAATTTGAATTTTTATTTATTCACTAAATTACAAGAAATTGCAGCACAAGACTTGCTATTTTTTATATCAAAAATCAACTTAATATAGAGAGTGACACATTATCAGT
The DNA here is from genome assembly GCA_037414755.1 of Lydus trimaculatus. NCBI lineage: Eukaryota > Metazoa > Arthropoda > Insecta > Coleoptera > Meloidae > Lydus > Lydus trimaculatus. The sequence continues at coordinate 12,213 of JAZBGY010001063.1, read as the reverse complement.
ATCTCTAGCATCCCAACGTACTAATTAATCAATGTCATATCATGTACCCACTGAATACTTCTATAAAATGTGAGATAATGAATATGTTTTACGCCTACATTAAACATGTATATTGATATACAATACAACAACTATAAACTATTATGTTGAATTTACATTATAAGCTGCTGTTATATAGAAGTCCATCACACACAAATACACAACAAAAAAAAAATGTTGATGATAATAGAGAGAATCTTTGATGACTGATGAATGAACATTGATAATAATCATCCCTTAATTTTTCATTATTCAACTAAGGGAGTGTTGTTTATCCACAATAGACACATTCTATGGATAATTAAAAGTCAACATTCATCATCAAAGTATAATTTAGCAAATTATGTACCATTAGCTTTAGAAATAATTATTATGATATTTTTACGAAATGTAATCAGGAAATTAGTGCGATTTGTGACTGATATTACAATAATTAATATTTTTTTTTTAACTAATTTGTTTTAATGGAATTAATTCGATTAAAGTAAAGTTTTCTATTATTCGAAAGATATCAACGGTGGAATTCAATTAAAATTTTCTATTTAACGAAAATACATTGTAGAAATCTGATAATAATAATAATAATAATAATAATAATAATAATAAGCATAAGAATGAGATCTACAGAGATAAAACTCTATAATAAAGTTACGGGAAAGTCGTGTAATTTGGACCATTTCGATTTTGAAGTTCCTAGATAATAAAGCGGTATTTTCGTGTACTAACCAAAGCACTACCCTTACCCATTATAAAATATATAAAAAAGATAATTATATTATGAGAGCAGTAATCGCCCTTTATTTGTTTGTATACTATTTCCTAAAATTTGCGCTCATGCTTTATTACAGTTTTTTGCTAAAGTAGGACTATATTTCCTAAATCCAAATATAGTACTGTTTCAATAAGGCTTCTCTTTATATACTAATATGTATTATATCGCTTAATCATAATTCAATAGGGAAATATGAAAGTTGTTAGCCCAACTGTTCAGTTTATGTAATTTGGACCACTAGTCCAAACTATGCTTTCATATATTGATTTATGTGTCTATTATTGATGGACATAGAACAATGGTCATGTGCCTCTAAAGTTCGTAAACGTACAAACTACAATTTCAGTATTTTTTACAAGAATAACCAGAAGAGCCCAAAGGATATTATCCTGAAATGGATTGTAACATCAAACGTGCAATGGAAACTGTGCGAAAACACCAGATGGTCGTAAAGCACCTGGACCAAATTACACGACAGTGTCCAAATACTTACATAATTAAAAATTAAAGTTTTCCGGTATGTCTCATATTTAGAATTTTTTTTTCAATATCATAGATACGTTTAGATAATCAATTCTCAATTGGCTATAACTTGACGTCACTTTCTGTGAACTCTATGAAGAGTTATCACATCTTTTCCTATTAGGTGGTCCAAATTACCCGACTTTCGCCTAATTAGTTGAAATTTGGAAGAAAATTGTCGAAAACTACCAGGTAACGTATCTCAAAACTGCATTCTGTATGGAGAATGAAATGAATCATTATCTTGATTTAAACCTTTAGTAATAATTAATAGATATTTTAACTAACAACTAGTTTGAGATTGTTGGTGATTATATTGAAAGATATTATCCATAACTTTTATTGAAGTTGAAACTAAAGAAACAAAATAACGTTACTAGAATACTCTTACGATGATTTATAATTTATTGGCAATCTTTCCTACAACTTCGAACGACAGTGTTATTATTCAAACAAATTTAATAACATACATAGAACGTTGACTGAATTTATTGTTAGAATAGTAGAAAGTACAGCAATTTGAACAAGAACATTCTGAGATTCGAAAAATTTGTTACGTTTTTATAATATTTTTACTATATATATATAGTTCTCTTTTACGATGTATAAGTTTCGTAATTTGAATTTCTAAACAAATTAACCAGATACTGTTAATCCAACTTAATATAATAAGAGCCGTTTTACACCTTTAAGAATTACTAGGTGAAAAATATTACGAAAATTATGTTGAAAATTTTGAGAGTAAATAATGGGAAACATACTGAAAATTGCGTTTTATATACACGATAGGCAAATTTGAAGAGAACACCCACCATACGCATGCGCTGTAGGGCCATTCTACCCGCGGTTTTTGAAATTAAATGGGGAATTGTATAGGGATTATTTGGTTTGTTAAAGTGCCACTACTCGCAATCAAATGTTCATCACTAATACCAAAGAGATCAAATATGTATAAATATGATGTCTTTGACTAATACTTTCTCTTATTAATGTACTTTATTTTCGAATGTCTTTGTTTTTAAATTTTACAATATCGTAAACTGTCCATCATCTAGCCTAAGAAAATTCCTGTGGCCCTGAGGATCCTCATAAGTTATGAGTCATAACTCCCCTTTCCGGCCTGGCCTGCCTTTTTTTAAGCCACTTTTTTGTCCACATTGAACGTTTTACGTTTTTGTTTTCGGATTTGATTGACTAAAAAACCTGTATGACACAAAATATTTACTCTCAAAATTTCTAAAATAATTTTCGTAATATTTTTCACAGAAGGTGTAAAACGGCTCTAAGAATTTTCACTAATTTCCAAGATTCTTCCAATTCCATACATAAACTAGCTGTTAATGGTCTATTGTTTGTGTCATAATCATTTAACCTTCTGTTTTCTATATGGTGAATACGCAATTAGGGATATTGAGAAGTCAGATTTTCGAAGATCAAAAGGAAAAACTGCCAAGTATAGTAGTTGTCCATTATGTGATTTGATGTAATGAAATCGGAAGAAAGCATGGAAGGTGGGAGAGAGATGCGCTTGCTCGATGTAAGGGCGCACTGGACCGCCGACGCAACCTAACAATCCGCTTCAGTTCGTGATCTTTTATCTACCTTTTCGGTCGTTCATAAAACGTGGAGTTCATCTTCTAGACATATATACATTTATAGGTTGTATATATGTAGGTATATAGTTGTTGTATAGACGAAATTTCGCGTGTATGAGAAAAAGTGGAAAGTTGAACATTGGTGGTTCCGCTATTGTCCTCACACCATCTTCACTGCAGCATTTCAGCAGGAACTGTTGATTCTCTCAGCATGCTGTTGTAGATAACTGGGCTATTATCGCGCCATTATATTCCTTTTAACTGTATACATAAACATACTTGAGGTAAGTGGTTAAATATGGTGGAGGCGGTTAAGGCATAACTAACTGATCTATAATTAAAACACACTCACTACAAATTCTCGTTAAGTCACATCAAAAGTTATATTTTATTCATTTATTAACAGGTTTGTCGTGTGTTGTTAAATTTCGGTTGTGACATTCATAGAAAAATAACGAGATTTCTCGGGTATTGTAGTGATTTGATAATTTGAAGGGTAAAGTGGTAAATTGGATGATCCGGTCTCTTGTTTTTCCAATGGAATTGTAGGTAGGTATGTAACACCTATCAAATCAATGTCAATTTATAATAGTTCAAAAGATCGATGCGATGTGGTGAAAACTTTTCAAACTATAGACAATATCGGTAGGTATTGTTGCCATCTGGGAGATACGTTAATGAAACTTTCAAATCCCGACGGTAACTGGAAGCTTCTTCAATTTTCCACGACAACCATATAGTTGGTCAAGTGACTTAAGAGATCTAATAAAATAATAAAAATTAGTTTACAATAGATACAGCAGCAGGTAGTTTTCAGTATTGGATTTGTTTAGTTATCATCATGAAATATTTAGAATATGGTGGCAATATTTCACTACATCCATCAAGTGCTAGCTGCTGTATCTATTGTTTTATTATTTTACTGGATCTCTTAAGTCACTTAACATGCTATACATAGTTGTTTCTATCGGATATTTACGATAAAAATGGAAAAGATGGATGGTTGTCATTTACAGTTTTCATTACACTTTTACAAACATTTGTTCTTGTGGGTGACATTGCAAATTTTTCTCATTATTTGTAAATAAAATGTCAATTCAGTATTCAGTAAACTTAAACTAACAATGTCTTCAAACAAGATTTATCATATTAACATAATAAAATTTTTCTGCTCCATTATGGGAACGTATATTTGTTCAACTGAACTATAAAGATATATAGAACTGAATAAAAATATTAAAACTAAAAGCTATTTGCATAGATTTAAAAGATATATTACGTTCGGCAAATCTACTTCAATGAGGTCCTTTTATTATGGACTAGATAAGTATGTTATCGATTATTTAAACTTTGTAATACTTTTATTTGGAATTGGTTGTGAAATAATGCAATATCATGATGGTGCATCAAGACAATATCGTCAAAAGTCGATGCAACCGAATAAATTCCAACAAGATAAAAGGTTGTGTATTGAGTTTACGCTTCGAGCCCTTTAAAACCTTTAAATTTGAATAACATTCGGTGGTTTAAGTTTAAATTTTGATAACAGATCATGCATTTTCTACATTCAAGTTATTTATTAACTAGCCATGAAACACACTTATAAATAACACGTTTAATATTTCAGCACCACCTGAAACTACTTCTCTTCTCTCTCTCTCTCTTTCTGTCTTTCATCGTTACTAAAAACTAGAATACTTTATCTTTGTCGTTTATACTTATAAAACTAGCGGTTGTTCTAATCCAGCAAAGAGCTTTTAAAGGGTAAATTTTTCAAAAGGGGAAAGTATATGTATAAGAGAAACTGGACCGTATATACGAATGTCTGTCCAACGAAAACAAACGACATTGCCAACGTAGAAAGCGAAGAAAAAAAAACCCGAAGAAATAAGACCGAAGATGACCACAAGATAAATCTATAGTGAAAAAGAAAAAGAGAATGTGTGGTAGTGGTTGAAATGCGATTACGTTGAAAACTGGAACAAAGCGTAACGTTAAGATATAGAGAGAAAAGGAGTTTTCAGATTGGAACATGTATCCAGTTAGGAATCAATCATTTTCTTCGTATTTTTTCCCCATTTCATTCTTCTAAAGGACAATTGATGAATTTCTAAGAGAATTTCAAGATTTAAAAAGTAATAGTAAAATTGAGATGAAATAGACGTTTTTATTTCTAGACAAATAAACGGATATGCTCGTGCATATAATAATGGGGAACTCGACAGATTCTCGAGTAAAACGTGTTATTGATTTATTTTATGAATGAAGCTGTCAGGTGTGTTTGCTTGATCTATTCTAAAACCTACTAGAATACTAATCTCTATCCTTATTGTTATTGTCATTATTTTACGATCCTTCCAAGACAAACAATTGAATTGGAATCAAATTAGATTTTTCCAATATTTACTTTACAATTTTTTTTTTTAAATTGTTAATTCTCCACTTAAATTCATGATGTCGTCTAGTGTTGAATTTCCCACAATGATTGAGAGAATTCCCTATTTTACATTCTTTATTGTAGTTGGTCATGTGTAATCGAATGTAAGTTGTCCCATCTGGTACATATTGAACAAGAAAGGCTTTACTAGACTGATTGATTGATTGATAGATTGATTGATTGATTGATTACGCTCTTAATTACTTCAAGCTATATCCGATTAATAAATGTATGGATGTAGACTACCCTAAAATTCGATTAGATTGTGAACACCTTTTTTCTTAATATAACTTGTAAGGTGTCATCCCTCTTTAAAGCGGAATGATTGGATTCGACCCTTGTCACCTACATATACAGGCAATTTTCCTACTATTATACAATCATAACAACAAAATATTGCCAATTTTTTTTTTCTTGGTGGTTTGAAATAAAACTCGTATTAACTCTGTAATAGTTAAAATCAACCATGAAAAAGACAGACATTGGTTTTATGTTATCTTCACAACTGAAATATAACTTGTGTATTTGACGTGTTATACGAATTGTTTATAGTGTAACCAGTCAGATAGAAATAGATTTTGATTTTTCAGGTTTGTAGTAGTGATAGTGTTGATAGTTTAATATTTACATAAACAAGGCCGCTTTTTACCATTCTACTCGTAAATAACAAGGCTACTGTTAAATATCAGCTGATTTTTATCTTACTTATTTGAAACTCCTATAATCGGTACGATAATGTTTTTCCCACTTGTTTTTTCTGTGAGTATATCTAACTGGAAAATCTGGAAGTGTAGATTATTGCTAATTTTTTCAACAATTTTCTCGTATAAGAAACAGGTACGTTATACAGTCTTACAATACTTAAGGCCGGATCTGTAGGTCAACTCATATTTATAAAGTTATGCGGAATTGTTTAAAAATCCGTCTGGTCATCGTACTCAAGCCGTCAGATATATTTTTGTAATAATTTATTTAATTGTCTGTCTTGATAACATTGCAAATATTTTGATTTCTATCTTTAACAAAATAGATCTCTATTGTAATAATAATAATAATAGTGATGATAATAATAATAAAGGCGAGCCTAGATTGATAGATAAAATAACAGGCAAGTTCATTAAAGCTTAAATGAACTAGCAATACCAGTAATGATTACTATTGTTAGTTTATCAAAACATTGTTAGTATGAAAGTGTTTGGATAACAGTGATTGTTGTTGTTATCTTTTAATTCTCGAACAATCTTAATTTTATCATATAGATACGTCACTATTTACCGATTTCTCTCAATTTCCCCTCATTAATAAAATAAGTCTTCGATATAATAAAATAGGTATAGCTTCGTTTCTTTCTTTATTTTTTTATTTAGAATAATTTTGATGTGGGTTTTCAAATGTTTTTAATTACTGGATTAAAATTGGGGAATTTTTTACCGTTTCAAAAAGTTTCGATTGAATACCCAGATTTCCATTTTAAATTTATTATTAATTTTTTTCTTCACTGTAAATTTTTTTAATTACTGAATTGTATCACATTAGATTCTATCATGGTAACAGTGGAATCTGGCGCAGGTTGTTGTTAAATCCTACTATTGTCCAACATAATTCCTAAAATGAATTGTTTTAGAACCCCTTGGATTTTCGCTGTAAATGGAAGGGAAGCAAACAATTTCTCGCACACATGTATCTACAAACATATGTAGGTTTTAATGATAATTTTATTTAATCATTGTTAATAATATAAGATGAAGAGCTACCCCAAAAAAAAAACATAAACACTTTCAATACTTTTAACTTGAGCTGTTTTAAGTATTTATAAGTCTTCTAGAGATATTGGCAAGTTTTTAAGAAGGATTTCCACTGGTTCGTGAACATTAACTTGAAAAGAAAATATAGAAGATTATGTTTGTTGTGGTAGTAAAAGAACGACAAAGTGTTTCTGAGTTTACTGCGTATATTTCCCTCGATATTTATAAGAAATAAATTCAAACAAAACTAGAGGGTTAAAGATAACTGTCTATATAATAGAGAAGGATAAGGAGAGGATTTTTCGTTTTTTCATCTTTATTTTTTTTTTGGTTTTGGCAGATTATTTATTAGTATGAGCGTGCGTTTTCACACCAAAATCGCTACTATTTATGGTGGAAGAGCTGTTAGGAAACATGGATGAGATCGTGTGATATATGCAGTAGACTGATAGTAACAAATGTAGGTTAGTGGTTTTCCGTTTTTATGTATATTGGCTTATTAAATATGGATTGTTATAAAAATGTTTGTGTTATATTTACGAATTTTTTTAAGATATATTTATAACGTAATTTTATAAACGAATCTCGACAAACCATTGACCTAACTCAAAACGAATTCTCAATAAATTAAATCAAAAGTGTATTAGGTAGCAATAAATCGGCAATATCTTGTCTGGAACCGAGAGCTCTCCACTTAACTAACCATCCATCTGTTTCTGTTCGATATTCGTCAATTATGTACAACATAACCAGGAATAGAACGATAATAATATTTTTTAAAATAAATTCAATCTTTGACCAATTTCTCTATTGACTTGCAAATCTTTGCGGCATTTTCAATTTAACTTTACAAACTAACAAATATAAACTTTTACGTCAAAGCTTAACTAGTTGCATTAACAAATTATCGTATAACTAGAAAGTTTGAACGAGTCATGAAAATTCCGCTTAAAAGACTAAGTTTTTTGTTTTTTTTTTCTAAGCATTAAAAGTTGTATTTTTATTGCAAATATAACTTATACTGCGATTTATATAGTTGCTAACAGTTTTTATATTTCACTGTGAAAATGCCGTATTTCAAAAAAGTCATGTCGATGTTCCACCTGTCATTCAACTCGAGTTAAATTTTCTATCTTTGCTAGGTTTTAAAGTTAAATTCGTGCACATTTTCACGGATTGACTGGCACGAGCTTAAATATGACTTTGCGTCCAACATTTCAACATTATGCTTTTTTCTCGTGTAAATATTTCGTTTACGTTAACTTGTCGTTTTTTTTCTCTTCTTATTGAATTTAGTCAGTTTCAATAAGCATTAATGTTTATTGATTTATATAACAAAATTTATCTTTTAACTGTCTATATAGTAGTTGGTGTTTGAAATTGAGCCCACGTAAATCACCTGATGGCATACATCCGTATCTTACCTTTCTACGTCTTTAGAACTGTATCACAATAGCTTTTCGTCATCATCATCATCATCATCATCTAAATCGAACTCTGTTTGGTATTGTGTTTCGCGTGCCAACACATCACCCAAACAAATTGAATCTCAGGTAAAGTGCGAATCATCCTTTCATACGACCTTTCTACCTATAATGGGATGACTTTTAAGAGTTGGACGGGAACCAAATTGGTCCTTGTGATCGTTACGGCTTACCGCACACACACATACTTCTTATGACATTTCGCCCTACCTATATATGCTGATATGTCACCACTACTATTTCTGTATATTGTAGTGATGTGAAGTCTCATCGTCATCATTCTCGTTCACTTCCCCTTTTTGTCAGTTGTGTTAGAGAGCAGATGAAGGTCTCATCTTGCGGCCCATTTGACGTGAAGAGCAACATGATCGTCAGTGACTTACATCATTATGTTGAACTAGTAGATGGAATAAGTGTCTTGAAAACTGGAGAATCACCAGGGTTAATTGGCGTGCTGACTTCAGGGGACTATTAGAACACAGCCACAAGTAGAAGGACCCTGAAGCTGTATACACTTGGTGTCAAGTTTTCTGTTTCTCCTCACTCCTATATTCAAACTATATGTCGTGCTCATTACAAGAAACAACAAGAGATCAACTATAAATATCGGAGAATTATTCAAACATTCAAACAAGTCAGGTTGATTGGTTGATAAACTGTGAAAACACCCATTCAAATGTAAACTAATATCAATATCCAATTACTAGTTCTGTTTAACATTTAGATCTGATTAGTTGGCCGTTCCATTACCATCAAAAACATATACCGAATATAACTACTTAGATGAACGTAGAATTGAATATAAGCTGTTAACGTTAATGGTCGTTGCGTTCCTTAAAACGGTCCACCGCGCGCTCATCGCCCACTCTCTTATCTAATTGAAAATAATTCCCGTCGAGTTTCTGTTAGAATGTATATTTGTCTGTATGTGTGTGTATATGTTGTTTGTACGGGAAGTAATTTTGGAAGACGTAAGGAATGTGAGTAGCGCTATCAGCTCATCTTCCAAGTGCCTCGCCGTTTATAAATCCAAGAGGGTGGCTAATGGTGACACTAACGATCTGGTTCGGCGATGATGATGATGATGGTGGTGGTGGTGGTAGCAGCAGCTGTAGAGGAGGTTGTACATGGTCAAAGAGCAGGTAACCGCCCTGTGGTTAGTCGTCGATTAGTACGCCTCATCCCTTATTAATGTCTTTAGATGTTGACTGCCTTCTGGGTGGGACGCACATCAAGACGATTCATTATTGAATTTAAGAATTAAAAGAGCTTTTTTATAAAATTTAATTAATAATCCGAATGGAGTGATTTATTGTTATATCGCTAGTTTTTTGTAGTTTTATTACATTGTTGTTTCGATCTCTCTTCAAACTTTTATGTGATGTGATCGACTGAATCAGCATAGATAATTCTGATAGTAGTGTCTTGATTCTGAAATAAAATAAAATAAGAATTCATTGATTATATTTAGATTTACACTGGAGAATCTAGTGATATTTTCAAGTAGAAATTTCTCCACATCACCACAGCACAGTATCTATCCACCATCGCCAATAAATCTTCTCCTTTTGCAACGAACCAAATTGAAAGAGCGCTAGAAACACTTCACCACCAACTTTTATAGATGCTCTAGGCGGCAGTCTTCCCTCGCTGATCGATGCAAAAGGAATCATTGTATTATAACTGGTTTTAGAGTGTTGTAAAGCAAATCTATAAAAGAAGTGCAAATAAGCGTAGTAATTTTAGTAGTAGAGTTTATTAATGACAAAAAAAAAGGCTATACATACATTGGAAGAAATTAAAATTTCTGTCTATTGTTGTTCATAATGAACAAGTTCATACACTAATTTTGTGCTAGCTCAACTTGAAAATAACAACATTTATTCGTAATCATTTCACTGGAAAACTTTACGTACTTAACTAACGAACGCAATCTCGCTCGCTATCCATCCACTTCAAAATTTTTAGAGTTCAAAGGGCGTAATAAAACAAACATTATGTTTAACATTCTTTAAATGCAGTCTACTGTAGTAATATTAAAGTATATACCTCAACATATAAATACACACATTTTATTTAATAATACAATAAAATGTATATTTCTGTACGTATGTGTGTATGTTTTGTTAGAAATTCACATCTTCTTTTACTGGGAATATTTCGCTTGTTTTAGCTGTGAAAGCATAATATATTACTTAAAATGGTTTACTATATGTATGTATATGAATATGGTGAAGTTGAAATGCTATTCAACCGAATTCACTAACAATAAGAGGTTTTGTTTCAAAACTTTCACAGTTGTAAATTACTTTAATTAAAGTAGCGACATTATTTGTTTAGCTTCGTGTGACATAAATAGATATGTTGAGATGTTACCAAGGTTGATTTGACTTTAGAGAGAAACGGAATAGAATTTTTTTGTTGATATTAAATGATCATGAGAATGTCACCAGATAGATTCATGAAGACGTATGTACATACATCAAATCTATGATTTCAGTACATAGGATTTAAATATATCCATGATAGAATGTAGATTGTGTAAAATATTTGAACGAAAAATATGAAATACGACGGAATACGAAGGAAATTTGAAAACTCGAATTACATTTACTTGCTTTCCTCACCGTTTCTAGATTGAATGAATTGAATATGTGGATTATATTCAGAGTTTGTGCTGTGTTTTTTTTTTCTTCTTCCTTTTTCTCATCCCTCAAAATTTTCTTTTGTTATTCTGATATATTATCTACATAAATATTGAATTTTATTATTATTATTATTATTACCAATATTTGTTAATAATGATTTATTGTTGATAATAATTTTTTATTAAACCTCCTCGTTATTGTAGCAAAAACCCCAGGTGAAAATTCTGCTGGTAGTTAACTGAATTTATTTGAGAACGTAGAGGTCGTATTATGTGCTTAACAAAATTTTAATTGAAGGTTTTAAGTTTCAAATCCATAGGGCACATCGGTATATATTTGTTAGAATTAAACGTGGATGATGTTATGAAACTTTTCACAAAGGTCCATGTTTGATCGTTTCTGTTGTACGATTCCAAATTAATTACGAAACAGAGAATGCTGACAAGATTCTCTATTGTTATAATCGAAAAATTGCCGTCTAGTAGAGAAAAAGCCAATTTTTCGCCTTTTTATTTAGACAATCTAGTAGAAAACTACGACTAACTTTAAATTAGATTCAAGATAAGTTGTAGTAGACTAGAGATGATATCCTTGGTGGTGTAACGTTATAATAATTGTACATCAAGCACAATTATCATAAGCTGTGAGTAAACAAGTATTAGAATAAATTGAAGAATACAACTGTGTACCGTAAATCCCGGAATATAACCCGAGTTTTTAAGACAAAAAAATGGCTCAAAATCTTGGGGGTCGGCTTATATACGGCGTGTAAAATTTTAATGTTTACAACAAAAAAAAAATTAATACCCATAACGGTTTTAAAGTTAAATATCGCCTTTATTGATATTTTTCAAGTATTAGGACTTTTTTAAAAAAAAATTATAAATAAAAATCCTATTTCACCAAGGGTTTCGTTTGCCGTATTTTTGTTCTCTTTGTTGTTGTTAAGATAAGTCACGTACTCATGATAA
>JAZBGY010001062.1:0-30344 GCA_037414755.1 Lydus trimaculatus | reverse complement strand
ATCAAAAAATTTATAAAAAACTCATTATTGTACGGTCAGGTATATCGCCCTACAACCCAATTTAAAATATGTGACATTTTTTTTTGTAATTTCTATATCAGATTATTAGAATAATTATTTGCCATGTCGCCAGACATGTAACTTTTAGAAAGTGTGTTTGGTAAAATGAAAGATTTTAATTTATTTGAAAAAGGAAAAATTAAATAAGTAGCATCTTTCATTGAATAGATAAATTGTTGACTGTTTTGGACTTTGTGCATAGATAAATAACAAACCACACTTAAACTTAAGAAATGAAAACTCCCTGTTAAATGTTGGCAACAAAGCCGCCATGTTTCTGGGATGCCAGCGCGGGAATTTTAAATAAACATTAGCTAGTAATAGCTCAATGCGTGTGCGCGCATGCATGTATGTGTGCATATGTGTAGGTATCATTGAATTCTATCACAGCCACCTATACTGACCACATACTTATATATAAATATACCGCGCAAGAGAGGTTTCCGACACCAGAAATAGTGGATGTTGCCATTTTGATGCTTCGTTGTCTGAATCGTTAGTTGTAAATTGAAATGTCCCTAGTGAACGGCCAATTTTCGCGCGCGGGACAATCGAAAATGACAGAATTGAAACAAAACGATCCAATTGTAATAAACAAAACAGAGACACGACGACACTGAAGCATCAAAATGGCGTCGATTCTATCTCCTTTTATTTCCTGCGTCAAATGGTTGCGCATATGTTCAAAATCGGGATAGTTATTTTAAGTATATGATACTGACAAGCCATGCGCATAAATTTGGCAACGTCGCGTTTACTTAACTCAGTGAACCTATAATGTGAAAATATAATTATTGCTCAACTTGTTTATAGCCACCTTTGAGGTAGTGGAATGACTCAAAGAATTACTAGTATCTGGTATAGAATTTTATAGGTAATTGTAATAAAATTGCATTAATAATCAATAATAGGAAAACATTATATTATATTGAAATAAAACATAATTTTGACAGTTAGTATTCATTTATTTAAGAACTCTTATTGTAAACATCTAATTTTCTTTTATTTGTTTTCGCTTCATTAACAGAATGGTTAATATTCTTTGTGAAATTATTTAGTAAAATGTTAACAATCACTTTACATACTAAATAATAAATTAGCTTCGTTGGGTGACCAAGTTCACAGCAACCATCTAAATCAATATAAAAATTCTCGGACTGCAAACTTGAAAATGTCAAATCACACAATATTTTCCTCACATCATAGTTTTCAAATAAGTTCCCTTTCAGCTGAGAGTCATTTAGTATGTATTCGAAGATAACATAAAGATGGAAACATAGAAACTTTACAGATTCAGCTGGTACACTGAGACCACCTCTTTGCAGGTAATCAAAGTAAGGATCATTAATAGTTTCACCTTTATTTTCCCTTATTAATAAGATGCAGTGAGAACAACTTATTTTTTTTATAACTGAATGTACTGCATATCCGCATACATAAATTTGGGATTGCTCATCAATATCACAACTCTCAAGGTAGTTGGTTGATAAGATAAAATTAAATTCATCTGTATTTGCAGTATTCCGTGGCTCCATAGAAACATCATCATTTATTATGAATCTTTTGTCATTCAAATCTTCCATTTTCACAATTTTTTTAATACGAATTTTTTTCTCAGATTCCATTATCTGTGTATATGAAACATGAAAATTGCAGCCTGACAATTGCCTATATTGGCCAAAACGTTTTTCCAAACAGTCTGACTGAAATTTTCCTAGAAGAATATAACTGATTGGAAATTTGTTTAATGATATTTTAGTTATTTCAATTAGAACAGAAGTACTTCGAAATAGTGCATTAAATGTATCTCTGGATAAAAATGAACCTCCTGGAAGAGCTTTCCATTAACTTAGACAAGTTAGGAAGTCTCTCAAAAATATTATATTGGAATCATTAGATGTTTTTATTGCTGAACATTGGTCGTCACGTTTAATTATCGATTTGATCGAATTTTGAACATTAACTATATTCCACCACTTGCGGAATATCTCTAAAAACTCCCCGGTCGATTCATACTTTTCATTGCTCTTCAGAGCAGCTATTGTGGTATAATGAAACAAATTATCAACTAAAATCACACTTTGGCGCTCAAATGTAGTTGGATATATAGTTTTTGAGTTCAGCTTGTAAGCTTTTTTTAGTAGTTGACTTTGTTCTTCATTGTACATATTTTGTAAATCATCAAATGCAGCAGTTTTAATTTCACCGGTTTCGAATGTAGGATATGTGCATGTTTTTCTAGGAGACTTTAAATTTATCCAATTACAGTGAAACCTCCCTATTGCGCACACTCATGGGACAAAAAAATATTGTACGCAATAGGAGGTGTCCTGATAAGAGAGTTTTCGGTTCTGGGAGACTTCAGCCACCTACAATTTTCAGTATTGTGGCCAAGTAAGTCTTGGGTATTTTAAAATTTTCCGCAATTTTTGTAACACCGCACTTTTTCTCTTTGAGAGTTAATTCGTTACGATGAGTAGTCATTTTAAGACATAGTGATACTAAACACTGATTTTCACATTGAATTGAGCCAAACAAAATAAGAAATAATCAATATCTATTCGCAGAAAAGCCTAACGTAGCAAAGTCAGTTAAAATAACAAGTTAGGCTTACTTTGCATTTAATCTATTTTACTTGAAATGTCCGCAAGAGAGAGGTTTAAATAAAGCCTTTATATAAGAATGTAGTGTCCGTGTCCGTATAGAGGAGTTTTTCTTATTATATAAATATAAGGTAGTGTGCCAGTACATCGGTAAAGTGTCCCTAAATGGGAGTGTCCGTACTGTAGAAGTGTTCGCATATGGAGGTTTTACTGTATTCAGAATGTTTTTAAAAATATGCACTGTGTCATACATTCCAAACAAGTAATCTCCACTTTGATCGAAATTCTCACAAAATAATCCATTACCAAATAATTTTTGGAACATTAACTGATTTACTCGGTTGTTATCTGTTATTATGCAAAGAATTTTGAACCCTATAGATTGAATGAAATTGATAACTTCGACTGTCAAATCTTTCAGCTGTTGGCCGGTCATAGAACTTATTGGAAAAAGTCTAACAATTTCCTTGAAATGACCAAACGGAGATGATATCATAAAACTTTGCACTGTTTTGCCAACTCATTGGGAGTATTTTTCGAAAATCCATCAATTCTTTTAGATTTATACTCAACTTTGCTATTTATATATATTTCATCTACTACGAGATTCACAATTTTCTCTCGGTCTGATAATGTGTTGAACAAATTTACAAGATAATTGAAATTATTTATTTCTCGTTCAGGACCTACATTTAATGATGACGATAAGTGTTGAATATATCTTTTATGGGGAAGAAATAAAAATCTTCGAAGAAGCTCATAACAAGAAGGTGACTGAAAATAGATAAGAAAAGCAAATGTTTTAGTTGATATGGTGTACTGTCGCTTATTTTTCAGAAATAATTTTAGTTGGTCTTTAATAATATCCAGTTGCTTCTCTACAGCTTGACTACTATTCTCGTCAATATGTTCAATTGTTTCTCTAAATATTGATGTGACATTTCAATAAAATAATTAAATTTTGATTTTGATGGTTCAGCAGAGTAATCACAAAATTTATAACGATTTAATAGATTTTCAAGCTGGTGTAATAACTGGCCATTTATCAAATTAAACTCGGTGGTTTTTTATAATAATTTTATTAATTTCCCAAAATTTAACAATTTAATTGGCCCATATCAGTCGATGGCCAGTTAGCAACTCCTCACTTTATCCAGTACAATAACTTGTTAGAGTGCATGTCCTAGATAAAGTGGTGACCGACTGTATTGGCTAATTTGAAGTAATGCACAAATATCTAGGTGATGAACCAATATTTGCAATCAAGAAATTTGGAAATAATCTATTTCTACATCGGTTCATCAACCCTCAATTAGTACATTACACTGGGACCACCTACTAAGTTGCAAAGTATAAGGTAATATCGGTTTTAAATCATGTTCCGATAGCTCGTTATTGCCCAAAAATACTCGCACCTTCAAATCAGTCAATATAAGAATATTATTAAGTACTTTAACCGGGGAAGAAACATCACCGATTGACTTATTATCTTTATTCAGAGTATAGAAATATATACACTGTTCTTCAAATTTCAGTTGCCACCCACTATACAATTCTGTTTTACATTTTAGGCCCTCTTGAAAATCACTGAAGTTTTTTATCGAATCACATTTTAATAATAAATCATTTTTTTCTTCTTGTCTTTAAACACATTTTTCTCGCCGAACTTCTGGATCGAATCTGGTCTTGGGGCACTATTTACTTAAATATTTGGGCAAGTTGGGGAACAAATGGGGTGCTACACCAGTTACTAGTCGAGCACGTGCTAGCGGTACCTCCTCAACACTGCCATCGCCGTGGTATATTTTTTTGGTTCGCATAACCTCCTCTGGGCTAAAATGCTTGCTACACACAAAGGATCCCATACTGGGATTCCAGTTAGCACCAGGAATAGATGTTATCCATTTTTGCCGTTCAATCTCGTTCTTTGGAAAGGAGAAAGTTGATACAGCTTCCCGCCCATTCTTTAACGAAGAATCGTATTTTGATTTGCATTCAGGAATACAGCAACGCCTGGGCATCTATTGGAGAAAGAGTATGATCTTGTTTAAAATCATTTATAACAAGGGATTTAAATCTATGATTATGAATTAATTTACTTATATTTACCTTGACAAATACTCTTGGATTATCTTATAGTTCATTTATTATTAATTAGCTATTAAAAACTTATTTAAGCCGCATAAATTCGCGGCTACTGATTGGAATGTCATTCAGTTTAATAAGTAAACAATACATAAACCGGTTCACTGCAACGTTGCCGCTCCGCATCATAGCACGGCATCATAGGTGGCTGTGATCCAGGTAATAGGTTATAAAACTGATTTTAACGAAATTAATTTTAAACATTATTCAATAAAAACGAAGTTCTTCTTGGTTTTGTATCACTGAATAATTGAACACAGTCATGATACAATTAAGCCTCTCCATAGTCTCCACCACGTCAAGGTGAGAACACCACAAGAGGAGAAAAATGTACGTGCACAAGGATCATTACACGTAATAAACCATTATACTAACAATAAGTAATATCTAAACCTTACATGACTAATAAAGTACCATATAAAAATTAACAATATAAAATTTAACGAATAAACGTATATACAAAAAAAACGGATTAAGCTAGCAAGAACATAAATCAACAAATATACAGTTACTGAAAAAAGTCTGCGTACATTATTCAAATGTAAATGAGAGATTAAAAATAAAACCTATTTTAAAGCAGAATTTTGATTTTTAACACTTTCGATAGAATGTGGTGTTCTTGTTTGAAATATTTAAGCAAATTTAAATTCTTAGATATATTGACAACAACAAAGAAAATAGATTCATTCTAATATAAAATTTGAAACGAAAAAAGTCTGCGTACGCCTTAAAAAAAAAACATGATGAATTTATAAAATAACTGATTATTAATATTTTGTAGGATATCCTCGTCTATGTCTTTTAGCCGATTTTTCATGGAACTAACTAACTTTGCAGTATAATCTGGGCTAATTTTGTCCCATTCTTCCACTAATTTCTCTTTTAGAATGCATTTTTTTATGTTGTGCTGTCTAAGTTGGCGTTCCAGTAATTCCCACAGATGTTCTATGGGATTAAGGTCAGGAGATTGGGGAGGTGTATGTAACTTGTGGGGTACATTATAAATAAGCGACAGTTTGACAATGTGTGCAGTATGCTTTGGGTCGTTATCCTGTTGAAAGGTATAACGATTACCCCAACCCAATTTTCTAGTACTTTCAGGGATATTTCTTTTCAATATTGCTAGATAACCATACTTATCCATTGTGGAGTCGATAAATACTAAGCTACTTTTTTTTTACGGGTATAGTGGGCGTCGAGGCTAACCCAGCAAGTGACCCTTGCGAAAGCACCACTACAGGAATCCGTTTGACATACTTCGGTAGTGGCGCGAGACAAATCCTTTCGTTCTTTGTTTTTTTGATTATTTTTATTTTTAATTATCTTATCTTTCATTAATTAATTATTTAATTTTGTTTCAATCATTATCGGATGTATAACAGTAAAATTAGCAAGTGAATTTGAATTTATTCCCCTTATCTATTTGAAATTAATTTTTTTGATTTTTAATTAAAGAAATTTGAATTTCATCTATCATTTTTAATTTGTTAATTAATTAATCTACCCTAAAACATATTAAATTAAATGCAAATTAGATCATTGTATGTTATTGCGTTTTTTTGTTTTTTCTCTCCCTACTTCTCCACTCCTCTTATCCCGTAAGAAAGATAAGAGATTAGGAGTTCATTTAATTCATTTATTTGTATCTATTTCTTTAATTATTGTTATTAATATTATTATTATGTTAACTACTACTACTATTGTTACTAGTACTGTCACTGTCAGTGTTTTGTTCTTGGTTTTCTTTTTCATCTTTGATTTTTATTTTGATAACATTTTCAACGAATTTCTCTATTTGTTTCCAATTATCATTATTACTTAACATTGCGTTTATTATATTATTTTCATCTAAATTTTGATCTAATCTAAGTGCTAATCTTATTTTATCATTTACCATTCTATTACATTTGAAGAATGTATGGTAAACATCCCCCCTCTCGTTGTTACAGTGCCAGCACTTATCGTTTGCTTTCTTACCAATTCGGTTGAGGTAAGCTCCATAACTTGCATGCCCCGATAAGAATTGGGATAAAAAGTAATTAAGTTTACCATGTTTTCTGTTTAGCCGTGGTCTTAGATTTTTTATCAGTCGCCTGGTCCATTCTGCATTAGTTGTTGTTATTGCATCGGACCATTTTTCTTGCCATTTACTCACTGTTTTCTCCTTTATTTCCTTTATTATCTCAGGCGTTCGTGCTGATTCTTCTAATTCAGCTCTCTCCAGAGCTAGCAGATCTATCGGGATGATAGATGCGATTACGTCGGCTGCTTCGGATGAGACCGTTTTATAGAGTCTGCCAATTCGTAGGGCCACCTTCCTCTGTAACGATATCAACATGTTTTTGTATAATTTAACTCTTGTTACAGTGTCAGCCCATATGGGAGCCCCATACAATACAATTGACTTGACCACCGAGTACAGGATTCGTCGTTTGTCTTAAATTCTAAGCTACCTACTCCAGCGGCCGCCATGCTCTCCCAAACCATGACCCCACCTCCTCGATGTTTTACTGTAGGAAGTAAGTTTTCTTTATTCCACCCTGTACCTGATTTTCTCCAGATAATACCACGCTTATTTAATCCAAAAATGCAAAATTTGCTTTCGTCAGTAGACAGAACTTGTTTCCAGAAACTTTCTGGCTTATCGATATACTCCTTAGCAAAAGCGATACGCTTTTTTCGATTGGTTTTACAAATGTACGGTTGCTTTCTTGCAGAGCGACCATGATATCCGGCTTGCCGGAAAACATTTCTAACTGTTCCAACACTTATGTTCTTGTTGTAGTGTTCGGTAAAGTTCGCTGCTATTTTCGGAGCACTTATTCTAGGGTTAGATTTAACTTCTGCTAGGATAATTCGTTTTTCCCGTTCTGTTAACAACTTTGGACGCCCAGATCGATATTTGTATATTAGATTTCCCGTTGATTTATAGTTTTCCAGTACTCTTTGTATAGATGAATGGGGCTTACCAACAATTTCTCCAATTTTTCGAAGACTTGCCTTCATTTCGAAGCTTTACTATTGAACTTCGAATATCCACAGATAATTCTTTTCTTCTAGCTGCCATTATTTAGCTTTTTCAAAATTTTTGTTTAATATTTTTAATTTCTTTTACAATATAATCAACAAAATTTATTAAGGAATGCGTAGTTAATGAAAAAACTAACAAAAGTTGCTTCTAGTCGCGACTAGACATTCAATTGTTTAGGAAAATGTAGCCGACTTGATTAGTGTACGCAGACATTTTTCACTTGAATTTCTAAGTTACGATTAAATCAACTGAATTTTTTTTTCTAAGAATTGTCAATACTTTTTATATCAAGTCTGTAGGAACGTAGGAATTCATGGCATCATGTGTGTATAACATATATTGTGGAAATTGCAATAACGTAGAAAATCTCTTAGGAAATTCTATTAACGGGGGAGGTGTACGCAGACTTTTTTCAGTAACTGTACATATAATTTGTAACATGCAAAACAATACAAAAAAAAATTACATTTAGGTAATACACATATATACAAAAAAAAACCAGATAAGTTACTAAAAATTAAGCAGCAAATATTTATATAATTTGTTGACATGTTCCCCTATATAACCAGAATAATATGCGTTTTGGCAATCGGGGACACTTGCATGAGTATTTGCGTTTTGAAATCACTTCCATTTTCAGAAGAAAATGATGTAAATAATTATGTAAATATATATACAAAGACAATTATCTTTTCTTCAAAAAAAGATGAACGATCTGAACAGTAATGAAGTCACAATCAATATGAATATTGTGGAAAAAAGTTAATATGATGCTTCACAAACAATTCAGGACAAAGAACATCTAACCTCACCCCCGCTTTCGTGGAATTTACTTTATCTCTTTGGCGGGATTTTTATCCCGGACCAATCAATTTTGTGATGGCAAGGATGAAACTGCGCGCGCTTCCTGTCATTTCTCATCTTTGCCACCATTTTTACAGAACCAATCAGTTCTAGGATGCTAGCAATGACCTTGTGTTGCCTGTTTTTCAATCTTCATTTCACCCCCCCTGTAACAAACCACAGAACACTTACAATTGCACCTCTAGTCAAAGCAGCCGTAAAGGGCCGTTAACAATATGTGTAATATACACCCTGTTTGGCTTAACTAGCCCAGGTGACTGAAATTCCCATTTGTAAAAATTGACATTCCTTTCTCCTATTTAGAATCAAACTACTGCCTTTCTGACTGCGTTAACGTACTACTGATGTGTCAGCGTATACGTTCTTGAAACTTTCATTTCTGTCCCTTTTCTACAAAAAAGAATTTCAGTCACCTGGGCTAGTTAAGCCAAACAGGGTGTATATGGAAAAAAAAAATGATATTAAATAAAATGGAAAATAAATTGTGTTCTATTTCTATATTTACGATAGATATAATTGAAAACGTTGACTTTTTACTTGATTGTAATTTTAATGATTTCTGGAATAATGCAAAAAAAAAATAAAACAATACGACAGTATGAGAAAGGATAGATCACATGAATTGTTGTGATGAAAATGAATTTATTCGAGGATTCTGTTTGTCAAAACAAAAAGTTGAAATCATCTTGTATTACTAATGGTAAGAATTATATAACATGGAGATTTTAGAAAAAAAATTAATATTATTATGCATAAAGGGCTCAATAAATCATTAGATTCCAAAATCGAAAATTTGGTTCTCTTTTGTCAGCATTTTGTGTTGTTGCCAAAATGATGTTTCTATAAAAAGAGTAAGACTTTTCCAAAATATGAATGAGTTAAATAGAAAACGAATATAATCACATCAAAGCAAGAAAAGCGCGATTTCAATAAAATTCAAAAAATAAAATCAGTATAGCTTTTAGAAAAAGTAGGGTTATCTCATAGTACCAACATAGGAGATACAAGGTAGTAGTGTACTGTCAAGATAAAATGCTGAGAACAGAGAACCAAATTTCCGATTTTGGAATCTAATGATTTATTGAAACCTTTATTTTTTTTAAATCTCCATGTTACATAATTCTTACAATTAGTAATACAAGATGATTTCAACTTTTTGTTTTGACAAACAGAATCCTCGAATAAGTTCACTTTCATCACAACAACCCAGATAGCAATATGATGTCCTCAAGAATTATTAATGAATTCATAATTATGATTAGGAAGTCAGAATCTAAATCAGAACTGAATTCATTATGAATGCAATGAGACGTCTTATGCGCCGGTATAAGAACAGATTATTTCTCAGTATTTCTGACTTCACAAAAAGATGTCATAAAGAGTTCATTTTTCTGACTTCTCAATAAAAATGTCGTAAAGAGCTCCTATTTCTGACTGAATAGAAATTAGTTCAAAAATAACGCTTTTAAGCTTAGATAAATTCAGCTCACCTATAAGAAGCTCTATGATTTACATATCTTTCACCGATACCGTATTTTTTTGTGCACTCCAGTACAATCTGCAGAATAATTCATCAGTTAAAAGGTAGGTCAGTATTCCACGGACACTTTTTTTACCGTTCTTACCACATCTTATTGAAATGAGTCTTGTCTGGAAAAAGATGATCGTGCAAATCATTAACAGATTAATTTCTAAATAAATGAAATAAAAAAATTAATTACATATTGTTTATGTGCTGCTTCTTCTGAATCAAGAATATTTGTTGAAAATCGTCGAATCTGCATCATTTGATATAGGAAACTGTGGTAGTAAATTTGATTTTTTCACTTGCATATCCATAAGTAGGGCCCGTGTTACTCATAATCAATGTGTCTAATTTACGTAATATTATGTCAAGTTTCGAACATGCTACTGTTGATAGAAAAATATAATGAGAATAAGAAATTATTTGAAACAAAAATATATACTTACTGCAGCATCATTCACTATATTTTACATTATCACTGTTTATTTTCGTTGAAACATCTTCAGAGGAACTTGTATTGCTTGTAGTTGCTGTATATACTATATCTAACAAACTTTAATCTTCTTTTTTGCGAGCTATAATACTCGCTAAAATCTAAAGACCGTGTGACGGGTATCAATGTATCATTATTAACATTATTATCAGTATTATCACCAGATTTATATCCTAAAATAGGTTTTACAACGATGTTTTCAATTTCAATATTTTCTGTTGAAAAGATTGGCGTTTAGGACCAATTTCACTTACCCTATTAGTAACAAGTAACGGTGCTCCATCACCAGTTGAGAGATCAGAAGCAGCAATTTCGACAGCTCTAGCAGTCTCGTAGTTTTCTGTAAAAAAAGTCCACTATAAATTACATCAATATTAGTAATATTATACTACTACTAGCAGACTCATCACGACTTCGCCCGTGAGATTTAGAAAGTCAAATACATTTAAGATGGGGACGCTATTTACCAATCTTGCCTCAGGTCGTTTTTAGTCCAGTAGATTTTGAGATTAGTTGAAATGGACAAACAAATTTTACCTATTTATAATATTAAAAGATAAAGTATAGTTTCGCATCGCATTGCACTGCAAAAATCCGTTTACCATAGACTGCCCCAAAACGACGCCCTCCAGCCTTTCAACTATATAATAGTTATCGCAACCGGATTTTTAAAATGCGATACTACCAGAGCCCATTGTTAGGCCCGGAATGACCTCACGACGTCGTTGTAATTTTAACGAAACGTCATTTTTAGAGTCCCGTGGAAGAACTGTACCTGAGCCCAAAAGAGAATTTTACGAAGGCCCAGCTTCGCTCTTGGCGGCCCTGCTGCCCGGCAGAGATGGACCTATATTAATTATTATTGCCCGTTTTATCTTACCTTATATGTAGTATTTGGACAAATACTGGATGTAGTAAATCTTGGCACTTCACCCGGCCCGGACAATTTAGCCGTCATAAAAACGTCAATTACTCTTTTTAAATATCAGTTGCTACGGTTATTACTATAATTTAGAGATAGTTTGATTAAAGGATCTCACACACCGGCGCGGGACTGCGGGAGCGGTAGCGGGAGCATTTAGCGAACGCGTGATGTGAGAAACGCTTCCCGCTTAACCCCACACACCGAGGGCGGGAATCATTGGGTAAATATTCGTGTTCTTCTTTAGTTTGAATCAGATGAAGAAGAAGCCCTGTTATTATTAGCTGTTGCTGAAGATGAAAGAAATAGAACAATTTCAATTTACTATACAATTTACTATCATGTTTTAGTTCTTTTCCAATTTGATCCCAAACTTTATTCTTTTTCTGACAGTTTTTATATTGTTCATGAGACAGATCATATATAATTGGATAATTTTTTACAATTTCAATTAAATTTTCTGTTATTAGTAACGCCATCCCGCTGTAGGACGCGGGAAGAACCCTGCTGACTGCGTTTTAAAATAAAAACGCTGTTTATGCGGACTTACCGTCGCGGTATACCGCATCAGTGTAAATAGGGTGATATCCCGCAACGTCTCTTAGTCCCGCCAACTTACCGCTACCGCTCTCGCGCCCGCAATCCCGGGCCGGTGTGTGGGATCCTTAATACATTTCGTAAAAACATTGTACCCCATTTAACCCCCATTATTCGGACCATGGTAAGGTTGCAAAAATTAAACATAGCC
Organism: Lydus trimaculatus; assembly: GCA_037414755.1. Taxonomy (NCBI): domain Eukaryota; kingdom Metazoa; phylum Arthropoda; class Insecta; order Coleoptera; family Meloidae; genus Lydus; species Lydus trimaculatus. The sequence goes on along the minus strand of JAZBGY010001062.1, from coordinate 17,953 downwards.
TATGTCACCCAGCGACTTTTGCTGAATTTATGGCCGGTTTCTGAAAGCATATATATCGATTCAATAAAGTTATAGATTCCATAAACTGCAGAAATGGTTTCTGAAAGCGTCAATAGTAGATATAGATCAACAAACGTTCTATAACTTATAGTAGCTACAAGGGTGCGATATGTTATGTGGTCCATGCGCAGTAAGGTCTTATTTGGACTTGGGAATTGTGTTTGTCTGTCATAACAATTGTCATTGTGTCTTCTCATAGATGATGAAATTCCAAGTCACTTTCTTCTTCTCAACTGTAACCCCGACAGTTTGTTTATTTCCATGTTCATTTAAACAATTTTCCTCTATTATGTCAAACAGTAATGTTTTTACAAAAGCGTACAATTTTCTTGGAAGTTTCTTTTTGGAATCAAACTATCTCCCATCTTTCCCCCAACGGTTGTTATTAAGACTACTGATGATTTAAAAAAAAAAACTTTAATTACATTCTAGGGGCTTTTCTTGGAAAATTTTCGTTGTATCTTATATTCAAATTATATTCGGAACTGAAAACTCTCGTCTCGGTTCCCCGAGGTGACACGAACAAGACCAAAATATGCCAAAAGTGTATTCGCCATCTCTTGGTATCTTACGGTACCGGCTTATCGAATACATACTTATCGATCCAATAACTTGTTGAACGATTGTTTTCAGAAACCGACTTGTACTTTATCGATTCTATAACTTTATAGAACCAACAGCTGTTGAATCCATAAGAATATTTTCTAGAAACCGGGCATTAATGATGTAAATTTCATTTCAATCGGTCCAGTAGTTTGTAAGATTACCCTCAACTAGAGGTGTGCTTAGTGAATTCAATTTATCGATTTAAATCGATTCATGCCAAGTTTTGGATGAATCGATTCAATTCGAATAATTTATCGATATTCGATTCGCGGGAAATTTACAATTAAAGAAATTCGAATTTTCAAGAACATTCTTTTACTGTACATAAGTATTTTTTCACTGAAATGTTTATGTGGAATCTGAGCTTTCAAATTGATGCGTCTGCATTTCATGGTGGTTATCAGTGTTTAATTGTGAGTTCTTAGATTGTTTATTTCCATGGGCGTATTGTTATTACTTCATGTTTATTTCTGAACTACTGTTTTTTACGAAACTGTTTTCCCCTCCTCTGAATCGATTTTATCGATATTTTTTGGCATAAATCGATATTGAATCGATTCACCTATAATATCGTTAAGCACACCTCTACCCTCAACCAAGGAATTAATTTTACCTCTTTATATATTAGTATAGATTATAATATTAATAATTCAATTTACCATACGGTTCTAAAAGCCTAGTATATTTAACAACCAGCCAATTATCTTTTGTTTTAGAGTTTTTCTTGGAAGCGACTGAAGCGTTTTCACTTTTGGTAGGCCAGTTGACTACCTTCAGTTTTTTGTTTACCAAACCTTCTGGAATGGTACGATACCAATCCTCGCAGTAAACCACATAATACGTCTGAACAAAAAATATAACATATATAAAAATAAATGTGATGTTAATTTTAGAAATTTCTATTTTACAATACTAACTTTGCTACACTCAAATTTTCTTGGACTCTAAACAACCACGATTTCTAATGTGACCAGATTCTTTCGTCTTAAATACGGGACTCAAAATGGGAAAAGGTAGCGTTTTTCAATCTCTGAAACCGTGTTTTTCGACTATCCTCGTCCGGGCGTCGAACCCGAGCCTCCTCTGCTTTCGAAGCTTGAGGTGCGCCAAGACCTCTACACCACGGAGGCGTCTACTTATCATTCGAGATCTCTCTATCTAATACTAGCCCGCACAACGGGTGAATCTTCGGAGTTTACCGATATTCTGCGATCCCAACCGAGTGCGTCTTATATTTTTTGGAAATTAAGCCAGTCTTGGCGTATTATTATAATGAAATATTTCCATGATGGTGTTGAAATGAAATAATTAGGAGAAGACTTTTTCCATCATTAGGAGAAATTTTCGACTATCCTCCTCCGGGGGTCGAACCCGGGTCTCCTCTGCTTTCGCGGGTAGAGGTGTGCGAAGACCTCTACCTCCGGAGGAGGATAGTCGAAAATTTTTCGAGATCTCTCCCTAATGATGGAAAAAGTCTTCTCCTAATTATTTCATTTCAACACCATCATGGAAATATTTCATTATATTACAAAAAAGGTTTTTTATTAAATTTCACACTTTACATATTTTTGCAATGGATATCTACTTTTAATATTTTCATCTTAAAAAAATTCAAAACAAACAGATATACAATATTCAAATACTTTACATAACTTTTCTATAAATCGAATGAATGAATGAGAGGTAAGAAGAAAAAGTATTCTTGTATGGGATACATACATCTTTTGTCAAAACATTACTAGCATTAAAATGTGCTGGTTCAGGCCAATGCTTTCCAACTTTAATATTAAATATCTGTGAATCAATTGGATAGTTAGGAAAACTGGATGGATTCATTAACCTTACTCCCATTAAAATAGTACATCCATTATTATTTAAAGTAATATTGTCAACACGGAAAATGGTGCCATCACGTAAATAACAAAATTGATCAGCATGACTAACAGCTGATAGAACGAATTGCTTGTAATATATTGTATTGTATAAAGGAGTGTCAAGTGTCTTCGAGACTTCTACATTTTTATGTGCTACAGTTGGTTCATTAATGACAATATTTTTTTGTTGTATATTAGAAGTCGCCCGCTCTACCATTCTTCGATACAACTGTTGTAATGGCTTCTCTGATTTTTTAAGTTTTTTCTTCAATATATACAGAAAACTCTCAAACGGAAAAGCACTGAACGAATCGAGATGACCGAATTTCAAAACGTCATCGGCTAAATGAATTAAATTATGTGTATTATCTATTAAAAAACTCTTGCCATACAAATCACTACAGTTTTTCACAAAACATCTTAATAAAGATTTAAGCATATTCATTATTAGCGTAACAGTCTTTTTCATGCCACAAAATTCGTATTGCAGAGTGCAGATTAATCAAATGAATCATGTATTCATCTGGTAAATGATTTTGAAGGACAACTGGACCAACATATAATAGAAATAATCGAAATTCTGTCGCTTTCCAAATATCGACATATTGCAATTCCCGAGTTTTTGTCGAAAATTCTTCGGGGATGTACTTTGTCATTTCTTCTAAATGTTTTGAAATCTTACTGACTATTGCCGCAGAAAACTTATAATTATGAGAGCCACTTGTCAACATTAATAATTTTTTTTACAACAACCAGGCAAACATTGTGCATATAATCGATTGGAAATTGCGAAAGCATCCCTCAGCTCACTTCTTCAAAAGGTGATGTTCCAACATGATGGTCTTCATCGACACGTTCGATAAAATTTTCATCTGTCCTCAATGGTGTATCCATATTTAAAAATAGCATGCGATGATCATGATAATCGCCCTCTTCTCTACATTTACCACATCCAAAGTGATTTCGTGCAAGTTACAAAACATCTTGCCGGACTATCACAAATAACAGCTCCGATATCAACATTAAAGTCTCTAGTTTTATATTTCAATCCTTTCTGTTTTAAGGTTTTGTACTCATCCACCAAATCCTTTGAAAATTTTCCACAACTGGGTTTATCATATACACGGTACACTCCTATTACGAATGGCTCAGAAACTTTTGGACAAATCTGACCAAGAATAGGCAGTCCATCAATGTTTAAATTAATCTGTATACAATCAGATCCTTCATTAATATCTATAACTTTCAAATGTTCAACTAAAGCCCTTTCAAAACCATAATGGAAGTATTCACCAGGAAGAATTTTAATGCATTAGCATCTTCATTAACTATTATTTTTCCTGATTTTCCATTATCGCTCGTATAGACGTATTGCTCTTCTTTTAATCCCTGTACTTTTTCCTTCAGCTTCTTGATAAGCCTCTGTATAGAACAAATTAATTAACCTGTTAACCTGGGTGCGCTACTTTATCCGATGAAGAATCATGATCTGATCCGACATTAATAGTGGGCGGATTAAAAATCGTACTTATATCACATCGAGTCAAATTCAGTTTCACACGTTTTGCTTGATCTAACAAATCTAATAAACCCGAAACTTTAACTATCCATTGACTACGGAGAGATAACTTATTTTTATTGTAATGTGCAATTGATCCTGAATTTTAAACATAGATATGTTTTTTTTTGACTCAATTTCTTCTTTTTCATTTACGCTACAGAAATTTATTTTATTGTTTTTGTTGGCATCTTCAATGTTCATATTCTTTTCTGAACGGACATTTTTACTTGTAAAACCATATGTTGTCCAACAAGACCGTCAGGAGATGCCGCTAAATATTTATTTTCTGAAGGAATATCTTCAATAACGCATTCTCCGTAATCGCAGTCTGCACTATATATTTCTGTTCGTTGCCGTACCGGACGCGAGCTTTTGCTGTTTTGGTATTCCTGGATTTTTTTATCGAAAAATTGTTACCTGCCTCATTACGCGTAATTTTATTTAAAATTATGAAAATAAAACCACCTTTTGTGTTATAATTGATTGCGGCCGCTAAACATTGTCCCTGATAACTCTCTTTCAATGAAAAATTGATTCTTTTACCCCCCACAAGTTTGTTAACGATAGAATTATATGTTTCCGCATGACTGTTATTGACATCATACAATGAACTGGTACGGGAGCAGATAAATTTTAACATCTCTTGGAGTGAAATTTTGTCAGTTTTACATAGATTGAACCGTGCTTCTACCATTGTTAGTATTGGGATGAACCGAACCCACATTTATTGCTTTACCTACTTTAACGAATAGCAGTTGTTGAAGTTGAACAATAAATAAAATAAAATGAAGTTTTGTTTAAAAACCAGCAATCCATTGTCAAATGTGGTATTTATAAACTAAACTGTTGTGGTAAAGTTTGTATCGGCAAAACTGTGGCATAAAAAAAGAACATTTGAGGTGTATTAAATATTTATTATTAGATAAATCCACATTTTCCAAACATGATTTCGACAATACATCATGAAAAATCACTTCAAATGTTTTGAAACTGACCTCTGTAATTCGGAACAGCTGTAATATTAATAATATTTCTGAATAATAGAATTAATTTTTGAGGTTTTATAATTTTAAATTTTATATATTTTTTAATCATTTAAAATGAAGTCTGCTTCAGATTTATTATAAAATTTTCAGTTGGAAAGGATAATTTTAAAATGATTGAAAATAATTAGGGTTTGCTGAAAAATGCATAATAACAACAAGTCCAATATTTATTTAAAAAGTATCGAATATATTTTTTTATATTTTCACTATTTAAATTATTTACACTAAAATTTTGTCCAGGACCCATTGTTGTCAATGACGCTCTGCAGCCTACGTGGTATAGACAAAATGGTATTTCTGACATGTTGTGCGTCTATATCATTCCACATATCGTCCACAGCGTCCCATAGTTCTGCTTTGCTTTCGGGCCGTAAACGTCGCCGACTCATTTGTCCTACCATCAGGCCCCAAATGTTTTCAACAGGATTCAAATCTGGTCTTCTGGCAGGCCATGGCTAGACATTTACATTATTGTTGTTGAACCAGTTTTTGACAATTCGTGCTGAGTGCACAGATGAATTATCCTGTAATCATTTATTTAAAATATTTCATTCACAAGTTACAATTTATTAAAAAACAATCACTGATATACACTAACTTTATATCGATAAATTAACACCGTTTTCAAATCATACCTGTTGATAAATAAAATTATCTGGAAAAATTTGTTTTACTGACGGCACCATGATGTTTTCCAATATTGTTGTATAGAATTCTTTTGTAAAACGGTCCTCACATTCCACAAAACGCCGACACCATGGATACTGATCCACCCCCAGACGCGCAGAGAAAATCTGCCACTACTGTAATTTGGGGAGATATAGCTTTCTGCGTACCGGGTGCCTCGTGGTCTCCATACACGGATTTTACCATTCTGGTGAGACTGGAAAATTTTTTCATCGCTGAAAACTATATTTTTTCCAAAAGGCATTGTTTTCGTTAACATATTGGATGGCAAAATCCAGCCTCCTCTGCTTGTGATTGTCACTCAACGCGGGCTTTGTTGCTGCGACATGGTTACTTAATTCCGAAGTATTTATTCTACGATATGCAGTCCACCTTGTTGCGGGGAAATTTGACATTTCCATCACCTTAGCTGTTGAGTCGAATGGATGATTTCTCAAATAATTTAACAAATTATTATCGTCTTCGACAGTGGTTTTTCTTGCTAATCCAGTCCCAACTTTCCGCTGCACCGTATGATGAAGATCCCACTTTTTTTCACGTGAAAAATGCACTGTTTCTTCACGTTAAATTCATTGGCAACGGCCTCCAGAGACTATCCATTTTCTAGAAGAGCAATCGCTCTTGTCTTCTGACTTTCAGTCAAATGCATTTTGACGACAAATATATTCACTTCTATTCACTAACTACAACTGCGATTTTCACAGGTCTAACACCAAAATCGAACTAAGGAAAAGTGTGTTTGCAATATCTAATTACACTTCAGTACAGGTAGCAAAATACTTGTGGGGTGTTTTTATAAAACACTAGTGACAATACATCCGTTTTAAAGAAAACTTTCTTAAAATTACAACTATTTAGTCGGCACCCTCTGATCGGTGAACTTGGAAAATCCAAGAAACCAGTCGTAAATTAGAAATCTTTAGTGATGGAGATATACATATAACAAAATAATTACCGGAAGGATTTTTTCGTCATTGCAATAAAGCTTTACAAAACAAGCAGAATGGTCTTGTCACTCTATTCCAAAATCTTATATTACAGTAAATTACTTCGAATGAAAGCGATTTAAATTGCATTTCGGTATGTTATAGCTGATAGAAAAAGATAAAGTTTAATTCACGGTTAATTACCTAAAACTAAGCGAATGCATAATAAATTATATTTTCGTGAATTTCACAAATTATCGAATTTGGTTAATTGATATCATAAGACCCGCGTACGTTTTGCCGGGCTGCATCGCATCGCGTTGCTAAAATTAAAACTTTCAATACAAGATCGACTCCATTTTTTATTTAAATGCCAGGCATGGGGGTGTGGTGTTATCTTATTTCAGGTATATCAATAAATCGTTTCCTTCATTGTCTCGGTACCCGACACATTGCTGTTCCCTTCAAGCAAAAGTCTGGTTTACACCATACAATCCTTACCGTTAAAATTTATCTGCTCCCGACTGTACTGAGATTCGCTACCCTACTAAGACATTGATGAAACCGCTCATAAATAAGAGAAGTGATAGGATCATTGGAAAATTGACTCGACGATTGTCTGTTTTTTTTACAAAAATACGTAGCACAGTTCGTATGGTCACCCATAGTGTGATTGGTTTTCATTTTTCCTGTATTTTACAATGCTTACTATAACGGTTCTGAATCTTGAAATATTATCGCGAAGTAAAGACCGCAAATTTTGAACTATTCCCGGTTGTTTCGCAATATCCCTCACTTTCTTACAAAAATTTTGTAAAATGTGATTCCTGCATTCTATTTTCTCAATAAAACATTGTACCTTATATGGCCGATTATCCCTAATTTTCTTACATACGCTGCTGTCACTGTCACCAATTACTTTTACGTATTTGAGTTTATGCATAGCTACAGATTTGGTGAAACCATCCAACTAGTACCGCTCCAATTTTTAAAACACTGATGTATGGGCACCGCTTTATATTTGCTCTTATACATGGCACAAGTTACACAGAGCTTATTTCTAACATCTACGTACGAAATCTTCTTTGTCCTTGCACCTGTAATACACCCTACTCCAGATGACGCGTTATAATTGGTTTTATAAGATCTTTTAGACCATGCTCCATCTCCTGATTCCACAGCTAGTTTATGTTCATCTCTATCAGATTCTAACATTTCTTCAAACGGTAATTGTTACGAAAGCGCAAGAACTCTATTTTCTGACACATCATATGTATCCCGGGAAATTGTCGGTAAATCTGGGACAGAACACATTTCTACTAATTGGGAATATCCGTTTCCTACTGGAATCGTTCCACAGACAGCAGCATCATTTATAACATTTTCCTGATCATCAGTGGACAAAGAGTCCTTTAACTCGCAGATTTCACATTCATAATAGAAAACTGATCGAAAACCGAACCCCATTGGTCTCCAGTTATTTTAACATCAGCGAACTTGCACCCAACTGGTTCATGTCTAGTAGATTGAATTGTTTTAAACAACTTACTCAAATTTACAAGCCGACGACCTTTCATCCGAACTAGCACTTTTATTAAAGGCCCTTTACACGTTACGATTTATCGTACTTGCACGTTGAACTACAGGTTGTAGAGAAAATCGTATGGCTTGCAGTACAATCATTTTCGCTACACACATTGCAGCACATTGTACTGTTGTAGTTTAGATTATTGCAGAAGTATGTAGCGAACAGTGGATCCACTCGATCAATTCGCCCAACCCGTACAATAGAAAAAATTTAGATTTCACATCCCATAGACAGCTCTTTCCTCTATATACTTCAATAAACTCTTCCCAGAATGAAAGAAAGAAAGAAAGAAGATATGAGGACAATCCTCCATAGCAGCTTGAAAAAATGTCGCCCTCAGTCGGGATTCGAACCCGGTTCTTCTTCTGGTATGTGGGTATGCTAGACCAGAATGTCTTGGTTTTAATATCCATCACTTCACTTTAATCACAATCACAATCATTAGGGTAATAATAACAACAGTAGCAATTTACTTGTACAATAGAACAGGCGTAAGACACGCTTCACCCCTACCGTGACTTGCGCTCAAACACGACCGTTGGTACGATATTTTATGCAAGTTCCTAACTGTTAACGATTCGACCACTGCGTACTACAAATTATACAGTTTGCCTCCACACATTATGATTTATCGTTACTGCGACAGTAGTTATATAATGCCGATCCTATTCCACTTTTGAATTTTGGTGGATGCGTCGGGGTATTTTCGCGCGCAAAATTCGAAAATTTGGTGGAGGCGCCAAGCGCACGCGCAGGTCCTAATCCACTTTGCGCGGGAAGTTTGAATTTTAGAATTTGGTGGAGGTCCCAGGGCAGGCATGTGCTGTCGGGGTGAAGAAAGGTGAGGTCAGACTGCTCTGTTTAAGTTCATTTGCCTGCTGCTAGAGGCCGTGGCTGCCTCGAAAAGTGTTAATGACCCTTCCCTCTAGAGTCTGTTCTAACTTTATTTCATTTGGTGTACTATACATCTCTTAGATTCAGTTCAAATTAGGTAGAAATAAAACAATATGGTTGATATTTTACAATATTTATTGATTCTAGGATATCATTACAATGATTAATGATTTTCACAGGGCTATCAACCTTGTAAAACATTTATACATTAGGAAACCAAAGCCAGCATAAAATGTGATTGGTCCAATGGTGGCGAACATCACTATACCCATGTCTTGATAACTACATTGTTTCGCCTACTCACAATCAGATCTTGGTATGTAGTCAGTTTTATTATACTTCTCGCTTACACCTGTTTGCCAAAATCCATCGTTGTATGTATGATTAGACAGCACGTAGTAGCGTATCTTAAAGGCGATTGCTTTGTATGGCTTCGGTATGGAAAGTGAACAAGTATTTTCTGTGTCAAATGAGTTATCGAAGTCAGTTGTTGCACAACATGACGTAATATTGGGAGCAATTGTTATAATTAAACTATTATTCACAAATACGTTTGTTATCACAAGTAGCTGTGTCAACAGCATGTTGTTCGTTTGTGCGATAATAATCAACTGAGGCGGATATGGAATTACAGAGGTTAAATAATAGACAATTTGAATATTTTGTTTGCAATTGTATTTTTCATAATTTAAACTCTAAAATTTACAACTCCATATGTTCTGTTTCGTAATCTTCATTATCCAGTGCTCTCCACTTTGATATGATGTGAAAACCCTGCGTACTGTTATACATATTATCATCTTCATCATGTGTAATTGAAAGTTTGCGTTTTCCGTTGAAAAATTTCAAAACAATAATGATAATAAAACAAATGGTACTACAAATATATACCCAATTTATGTCGTTGTTGTTGACTGAAATTTTGAATAGCTTATATACAAACTAAACTGCAATCTTCGCAATATATAGGACGCATGAGCGGTACCAGTGGTGCTCACATCCCAGATATAACTTGTATATTCAGAACAACCTTCATTTATGCAATGTTAGCATTTTAAGGAGAACTACAATCTTCGCAAAATATAGAACGCATGTGTTGTACCAGTGGTGCTCACATCCACATATATAACTTGTATATTCAACAAAACCTTCATTTATGCGATTTTAGCATCTCAGACGGAGCTTTACTCCTTTTGCAAAATTTTGAAACTGCTTGGTTTTCATTTTTGCATGTATGCAAGCCGAGTGGTGCTTTACATTTAGTTTTTGGATACAGTTTCAAGGGATAAGATCATTTATGATGGTCATAAGTACAAGTGATTAAAATGTGGTGGGGATGCGCTAAACAGCGTGTGTGCTCCTTGAGGTTTTACGCAACTACTAAAGTAATTATTTTCAACGGAAGCAGTTTAAGTGTGGATTATATCTGCTGTAAAGTTTGCACATGCGCACTCGGGTATACCAAACGCATATATGTGTAACGATGAGCTTTCAACATTAGCATTTATTGTTTGTGAGTTGACCTTTCAACATCAACTTATTTCTGAGTTAAACGCCTCTCTACATTTGATACCATTTGTTAACATTAAAACACTGAAAGGGAATGAGAAGTTCAAAATCAACTCATTCAGCATGATAAATACCAAGTGTGGTAAGAGAATCATTGTTGAATGTGAAGACTTCCAAACGGTTTTACCTCAACGTTTTACTGAGAAGTTCTCTGGCGATAAAATGGATGAACTGAATAATGGTATCACCAACGGAAAGCAAATTTTCCTGATTAGTGAGGGAGAAGTTGGTAAGACAACTAACACAAAGTTTGTTGAAGAGTAAGGAATATTTATATACAATGATAGAGGTTTGTTGCACGAGTGAAGGTGGATACAATAGTTAACGTTCTTATAAATGGTTAAATTTTTATTAAATATGTGTGAATCAGTGAGATCGATATTCAAATAAAGCACTTTTTCTATTGAAATGAGTAATTTATTTCGTCTCCCTTGTAAGTAGAAACATAAGCTAAAGGAAGACAAATAAAGTAATGGAAAAAAAGGACTCACAACAAAAGATTAAGTCGAGACATGCTTTTCATGATACGCTTCTGGAGGGTTTCAATAGGTTATTCTAACTATGTTAGGTAATGATTAGCTTTGTTTTTACCTATATAGGTTTTATTAACCAAACAAAACAAATGATAAGTTCAAGAAAATTGTGGGAACGCTTGGAAAAGAAATCTAAAAGAGGAAGTGAAGGAAAAATTAAAAAATAGTCTAAAGCTCAATTTTGGTATTAAACAATGCAGTAAATATCGGGAATCACCAATTATACACACTGAATGTTCTAAATAAATTTTATTATTGCTACATACGATTTACACAACCTCTAACTAAATGTACTAACTACTACTACTAACTAATCTATGTTTGTAAAATGAATCCCTACCTACTACCTATTATTTATTTGTTTACATTTTTCCTATCCTACCAAGAAACCTATCTATATCTTTATTATTTCTATTGATAAAGTCAATTCTTTTTATTATTTTATTTCTCTTTACATCCAACATCTTGGGCTCTTTTTCCAGCCTTATCTTTTCAGCACTCTGGTTGCCTTCTATGTCGTGCATTTTCCTTTTTACGGATTTTAGAATTTTACCAACACTATCACATTCATTATCTTGCACATCACCACATCTACTGAAGTCCACCACATTTTATTGTCTCAACCATCTTTTGCATACTTTTGCCTCTGCTGATGCTACTCCTTTGAACGTGAGCGCTAGAAGTAGATGGTTTCGAGGAATTCGGTGATGATGATGATATCCTTGGTGGAGATCAAATTGGTTGTTTGTCGACTACTATGACGCTCTCTACATTAGGTGCCGTGAGCATTAAGTCGTCTTCGATGCTGATCTATAAATGAAAAATCAATGAGAAATATCACAACAAAGACATTTCAGAATTTTCTTACCATCTCTAAGAGTGGCTGGTTGAATAGAGCGTCAAAGGCACTTTCTGAACGGATCTATGAAAGAATTAAGCGATTAGAAATTACTAATTAGTGATTTTTTTGTGATTTGATTTTGAGTTTTTATTTTTTTAAATAGCCCGGCGCATTCACCAAAATTCAAAAGTGTAATAGGATCGGCATCATATAACTACTTGCGACAGTTTCGACCGATGTTGTACTACGTGCAGTACGATAAAGCTGCTTCTACTTTTGTGTCTTTTAGACGTTATTTGTTTTGTTATTTTTAATGATTCGTTGGGCTCATTATATTTTGGTTCCAATTACAGTGTGTAGCACAGGAAAAGGCCTTTTCATATGCCAAATGTTCTCTCTACAACGTTCCGCGTTTTGGAATATGCAATATTATACAGTCGTTGGTCCTCCGCCTCTGGCGTATCGAACGGTGTTAATAAATACAGTTTAAGAGGATAACCTCTATCGCCCAATAACAGTAAATCCCCAATTTTCCCTGCTTCCAGCCGGAATCTTATATTTAAATTATTGAATATATGGCTATCGTGACCTGACCTGGCTATTTTGCCACAATATCCATTATACGTCAATGCACATCAGAAATCACTTGAGCGAAAAATATCTTTTTCTGTTTCAGAAATTTTGTGATAATTTATTTTACATTAACATGTATTTGGATTTGTATTATTGTGTACATACCTGGTGATTGCAACCTAATATGAGTACAATCTATCGCATCAGTTGTTCTAAGGAACCGAGATATGTTTGCAAAGTCGACAACTGTAGTATTTTTTACTTCTGCATTGCGTGGTAGAAATATGTGCATGGATAACACGAAAAATTATTTTACTACAAGTTGATTTTTGAAATCTCCAACGCTAATGTAAAAATTTCCAGTTGCCTCTCTACTTTCCAGGTAGAAAAATCCTTGGTGCCCAAATTACACACAGGATTATCGGACCCTATTTCGCAAGCAGGTAAATGGTGTCCACTTTACGCCCGCCGAATCTTTCAACTCCATATTTGTAAGCTCAAGATTAGTGCCGATTCTATAGTTTACTCTACATTTAATGGTCGGTGTCTGAAAACATATATATCGATTCAATGAAGTTATCTATTCCATAAACTGCAGAAATGGTTTCTGAAAGCGTCAACAGTAAATATGGATTCAACAAACGTTCTATAACTTATCGAGGGGCTACAAGGGTGCGATAAGTTATGTGGTGCATACGCAGTGAGCACTGGTTCGAGGGCTGCTTTGTATATTTTTAGTTATGTGACTGTACTGGTCTTGTTAGTTACATAACTTTCACCGACTTTTTGTGACTGACAATGTCTGTTTCGTTTGTATCTCAAGAATAAAATAAAAATCAAATATTCTGCAAAAATTTAGTCCAGAGGAATATTCAAAACGCTCTCATTGAGACTAATGCAAGTCGAATTGTATTTTCAATAATGATTTAGTACCTCTGTGAATCTATTTGCTTCTCAAAAAATGCTGACATATATTTTCAAAGATTGTTTTTACAAGATGAACTTTTTAGACTTAATGAGTAGAGAAAAGAAGAGTTCATTCAGGAGAGTAAAACTTCAATTGTCCAGTTAACATTGGCTTAATTACACCTTTTTACTAGTTGAAAAGGCCTTATTACCCACGAAAAAAAAACTTTTAAAATACGTTAAACATTTAACAAAATTTCGTGCTACATTTTATAAGCATAGCAGTAGCGACATGAAGTTTGTGCACAAAGAACAGCTGATTCTCCACAACCGCTCCAGGAATAACTTGCCTTTTGCTACTTTTTCTGGACTGTCTTATATATTATACATTTTTACCAGGCATATTGTATCATATTACGAAACACTGGGGATGATAATTGATAATGGATAATGGAATGTATTTTCACACAATCTTCCCGAGAGTTAATTTCCCGTTGTTGTTCTATCAAATCAATACAGTTCTGCAAATGCTTTATAAAATTTTTAACTTGTTTATAAAAGTAGACATCACATGGTTGCACTAACGGCGTACACTTTGGAGGTATAACCTTCAATGTACATGTAGTCAGTTTATTATCATCTTAAAAAAATTTCATCGTATAATTCAGGGTTTGTTTGCCCTGCCCACGAATCAATGAGAGGGCTGTAGGGCTGTATACAATTACGAAGAAAGTCTTGATATAAAGATGTGGTTAACTTGCCAGATTTCGACCCCCTTATAACTATATTTTTATATCTCGCTTCGTATTCGCCTATCTGCTTCTGCACCCTGGGTCCGAAGCTTCCAGTGGACTCTTGTAAACATACGAGTACATGAGGCAATAGTCAATAAGGTTAATGAATATTGGGCGGTGTACGAATGGGTAACCTTATTCATATCTTCTTTTCTGACGAATACGCTCTTGCTTCCCTTGATTGTAAGAGTCCGGTTGAAGGTTGATTGATACTGACATCCTGAAGAACCAATTATTTTATTGTTAATATATAAAGAGAATTCAACTTTTGAAAAATTTTACGTACCTGTTTGGTCAGTATTAATGACGTAATCTGCATCAAAATTCTGGATTAGATGGCGTGCTTGTAGGCTGAAGGTGTCTGCAGCGGCCAAAGTTTCTTCAATCGTCACGACTTCTTTTTTCGACACGAACTTTGTTATTTTCCGTTGACAAATTGTATGTCTTTTCTTGAATATCGACACCCACCTTTCAGAGGCTTTGAAATCCAAGTATCTAAATTGACCTGCAACAGCCAAAGACCATTGTTGTAGATTTCTCGCCGTCACTTGTTGATAATTCTGTCTGGCTTCTACAAAACGGTCGTACGTCCAAGAATCGATGATAGAATATTTATCCAACGTATTTTCACCATTTTTAACGTCTTGTTTCCATCGCAATAGATACTCCAATTTTTTTTAACGACTGCATCCTTTCTTTTATAAAGTTCGTAAGCCCCATGTAGGATGTGCTTCGGCTATGTTGACTACTTTTATTTTGTAATCCAATGGAATATGTTTTACCTCTTTACTTTTTTTAACTTCTGATTCATATTTGTCTGATGAAACATCGCCAACTGCTTCAAAATCTGCATCACTGCACTCTTCATTCATATGAACCAATCCTTCTTCGATAATAAACTGCTTTTCGCTTAGAATGTCTAGTGTATTTTGATATGGTATTTCATTATTGATGACCAGAGCTACGCCGCCCCCTTGTCTGTTTCTGTCCTGTCTGATTATCTGGTAGTTCTTGATTTTAAATTTGTCTCGGTTGTCAGGTCTTGTCTCGTTAATTAACATAATGTCTATTTTATTTTTGTTTATAAATGAGATTAACTCTGCTTTTTTACCAGCATTCCACTTGCGTCTTCGCATGTTGATAATATTGTATTTAAGTCTTTTATTGCTTCAGTCATGTTTTTAATGTCTAATGTTTAATTGTTTTAGTTCTTTCGTTAGATTCGTAAAGTTGTTGAGTTCATTTGTTGTCGTTAATTGTTGATGTTGTTCTTGCTGTTGTATTTGTTGATGAAGTTGTTGTTGTTGTTGCTGGTTTTGTCGTTGTCGCGAGTGTTTTAGCTGTTGTTGGGACTGTTCTTGTTGTTGTGGTTCTTATTGTGACTGTTGTTGTTGTTGTGATTGTTGGTTGTGCCAAGGGGTTGTTTTGGGTGGAGGAGCTGGTACATATTTTGTTTGAATTTTTGTGTTGTGGTTATTTTCTTTAATGTTTTGAACTGCTTGTTGGTAGTATTCGCATGCTGTGCTGTTTGCAGTGTGTTCGTTTCCACAGTTGACACGTTTAGGTGGTGATAATGTGTCTTTGGTGCAGTCTTTTGACCAATGCTGGTCGCCGCACCTAACACATACAGGTTTGGCTGCACAATTACTTTGGGCATGCCCCCATCGTTGGCACCTATGGCACTGGGTGATGATTTTTTCGTTTATGTGTCTTTCCCATTTAATTTTTGTATAGCAGAGATACTTAATTTGTTTTTGTAAGTTCTTAATGGTTACACTAATTACAAGTAATTACAAGATATGCTGGTCTGAACGTACCTCTCATTTTGTAGATTTTTTCACAGCTTATATTTAATTCTATTAATTCTTTCTGTATCTCTTGACATTCTGGTTCGTGGTCTAGCCCTTTCAGTACAAAAGCATGTGTTTTGTTATTTTTTAATGTGAATGTGTTGTAGGCTATGTCGCTATGATCTAACTTTTCTCTCAGTTGTCGCCAGTTATTTCCGTCATTTGTATAGATGATTGTTGTATTTTTTGTATATTTTAAATTAAAGTCATTCTTACATGTGTCTTTCAATAGTTGGATTGAAGTTCTGTGCTCTTTAATTTTGCCATGGATGACTATCGGTGGGCACTTGATTCTTGAATTTGTTTGTTGTTCTGTTTCCATGTTTTCGGTTTCTTCTTCATTTTCACTGTCTGAGTGAAGTGAGTCAGTGAGTGAGTCAAATCTGTTATTTGTAGTTGTATACTTCATTTTATTGTTGTTAGATGTTATTGTTGTTGGCTTAGGCGTTCTTTGATGTTTCTTTCCTCTTTTGTTCTGAACCAGCGTGAATTCAGGCTGGCCCATTTTTGTTGTTGTATTTGTTTCACTTATGGTTTTCTTTACTCGTTTAATTACTCATTCAGTTGTTTACTTATTTGTTTGTTAATCGCACGAATTTTGCAAGTCGAGGCTTGTTTGTGACGTCACTAGCAACTTTCGCCCTGTTTTCGTTTGCACGTCTTCACCCTTGAAGCGAGAATGCTCTGTTTGCTACGCCGGCCGACTGCTCGAACAAACTGCGAATTTCATAATACACATGGTACACTTTGAGCTCTTTTTTTCGTAATTGGCTGGCTAGTGCGCTCTATTATTTTGGCAAATTGACTTTTTCAGTATAAACTATCAACACACAAAAGCTGATTCGAAACTTCATTCCTCAAACCCTGCCATCTCCTTGTAAGTTCAGAGCAGATGATAGACTACGGCGTGATGATGACGACGGCGGCCGATGACGGACGAGCCAGTGATAGTCAGGTGGAGGGTGACCAGATGACCAGCGGCCCGATACCAGAGATGACCAGAGAGATGACGCCGGAACGACGACGCCCAGACCCAGACGGGAAGCCGTCTAATGGAGTCCGGGGGTTCTCCCCCGGCGCGCTTCTCGAGCGTGAAAAGCACAAGTTATGCCGCGGAAAACGATGTAATTTTTATAAAGTACCAAACGATTATCACCACAATCCACTCTGACCTCACTTTCTCCACGTGCAAAGCAATAAATTTGCAAAAGCAAAAATAATGAATAAACGTCCAAACAATGTACAGTGAAAGCTCTCTTTACGGACAGCTCCAATAAGCGGACATCTCTCATAAGCGTACAAATTTCTTGGAACCAAATTCTTATTCTATATTTTTCCATGTAAGATACATTCCCATAAGCGGACGCTCTCATAACCGTATGCGGACACTATATTTTTATACATTTCATACTGAAACCTCCCATAAACGGACGCTAAGCTCTAATAAACGGACTAATAACAGAATAATTCCGCAAATTTCCTCCCGTTACCCACTTTATAGTCAGTTGTACATTGATTACTATGCATGTCTGTGCTTGCAATAGAACGAATCCCGTATATCTGCATGTATAAGTACAGTTAAAAAAATGGCAACAAAGAAAAACGTTCTTACTTTGAAAGAAAAAATGGAAGTTGTGAACTTATT